>BDUI01000509.1:180312-199474 GCA_002335545.1 Apodemus speciosus | reverse complement strand
AACCAGGAAAAGGGAAATAAAATGTAAATAACGAATATATCCAATAAAAAAAAAGAAAAAGAAAAAAAAGAATATATCTAATAAAACATTAAAAAAATACTCTGGCAATTTATCTGAACAAAGTTGTTCATCTGTATTTCAGCAGTTTTATTAATTTTCAGATTATAGTGGGGAAATATCTGTATTGTTCAAAAAATAATACGACAATTCATTCTTCAATTAGAAGCAAATGCATGAAAAGTTATAAAACACTAATAATCTTCTGACTCTGTAAGTTCACGTGTACCGTGTAATATACTCCTAAGTAGCATGCATGTGCAGCCACCAAGAGTTCAACTGAGTGGACAGAACAAAGCATTTTATTTGATTAAAGTAAGATATTAACACTTAAGGAATATTCATAATCTGGTTATGGTTTGGCTTTGGCTCCCCAACATACCCAAATGGTGTGTGTTAAAATCTTGGTCACCCCACTTGCTCAACTATGATCCTAGAAGCTTTATTCAAAATAACCAGAAAACGAAAACAACTTAGTTGTCCCTCAACTGGAGAATGGAAAAAAATCTACACAATGATACATCTACACAATGGAATACTATTCAGCTGTTAAAAACAAAGACATCATGAATTTTGTAGGCAAATTGGTGGAACTTGAGAATATCATCCTGAGTGAGGTATCCCAGACTCAAATGGACTTGTATGGTATAAACTCACTTTTGAGTGGATATTAGCCAAAAAATACAGGTTACCCACATTCCACCCCACAGACCCAATGAAGCTAAACAAGAAAGAAGGCACAAGTGAGGAAGCTTGACTCTCACTAAGAAGGCATAAAAAAATATCATAGGAGGCAGACGGAGGAAGGAGACTGGGTAGGAGAGAGGATGGGAACGGGAATGGGGGTGGATTCAAGATCAGGTGTGGGAAAGGACAGGAAAGAAGGCCAGATGGCCATAAGAATGAATGGAAATTTGCAACTGGCAGGGGTAGGGGGCATCTCAAAAATAAATTAAAATTTTGGTCCCCAGTGTAATGTTCACAAGAGGACTGTTGGGAAGTAACTTGTCTGTGGAACTGCCTGACCACTAATGGGAGATGGAGAAACACTCACAAGTGAGGTCTAGTTGAATAAAATTAGTCATTGGGGGCATGTTCTTCGGACCTACATCTTTTCCCAAACCATTTCCTTTATTTGTCTTCTTGCTGGCCATGGAGAAGGTAAATATTTGCTCTCCCCACATGAGGCCATAATACTCTGCCCTAGCACAGACATAGAAAGGATGGAGCCAGCAAACATGGATGGAAACTTCTCACACTGTGAACTAAAATAAATCCTTTCTTGTTTAAACTGTTTCTTGTCAGCATTTGTCATGGTGATAAAAAGGTCTACACCAAGAGTATGTACAACTTCCTGCTCTTTCCATCATCATAGACATGCATCCTCTCCAAGGATACAGGCTTGAATTTTGTCAGTGTTTTTGTACTCTGGGAAACAGCAGGACAGAAATGTATGTTCTTTAGTTATTTGTGTGGATAGTGTCTTGGTCAACCAGAAAAAACAAAACAAAACAAAACAAAACCAAAAAAACAAAGGTTTGGAGTAAAGACAAACAATTTGATACAAGCCTTCAGAAAATAATACTTTGTGTTTTTTCAACAATCTGTCATAGATTTATCAGTTTCACTGTGTTCATAGGAGATCTCCATTTACTATACAGGTTTTGGAGTAAGCCATCAACCTCTGAACTGATACAGTCTAACACCATAAGAATGGATTAATTATTTGAGTATAACCTAATTGTTACACTAGCCAGAACACACAACTCACCCTGCTCATGCCATCAGGTCCTGGGTGAGAGGGGTGCCCAGGAGGCCCAGGAGCACCTGGTTGACCTGGAACACCTGGCTCTCCATCAATTCCCTGAGGACCACGAGGACCCTAGGAAAGAAAACCAGATGTCATTAGAACCATCTTAAAATGTGTCAGTAGAAAGCTAAATGCACACAATTTTAAATGGCAGTAATGAAAATTACAACAATCTCAACACTGGCCAGAGCTTCTGCTATGAAGATGTAGTCATGGTAAGAATTTTACTTGAAGTATGAAATCTTAGAATAATTAGAAAATCATTTCACCTTAGCAACATTTAGAATGAGCATTGTTTGGTGACATTTTGATGCTCATGTGAATTTTAAAAATAGGTTCTAAATTCACTCATCTGTCTTGCTATAATTTGTTATAGTTAACTATAAAAGAGCCTGCTTAACCTGAGTCCACCCTATCTTATGCGACCTCGGTAGAGTTTGAGGGTCTATTTTATCTTCCAAAATGCACAAGACTTGCACAACATCTGGTGTATGGTTGCCCTCCAATATTGTGGAAAACATTTGCACATTTCACTCTTCTATACTTTAAATCTGGCACATTTTATTTTCCTTCTCACCCAAGTGGTCAACCAGACCAATAAGAATTCAGAGGCAAGACACTGTGTCCAGTAGAGGCTAGTTCTCAGAGGATGAGGAATAAGCTTTGCTGCCAGGCCCCACCCCTCTTCTAACCCACATTCTGAGGACAGCTTAGGGAATAGCCACATACAACTCCCAGCTTCATCATTCCCATCAGGCATGTGAGTGTGTGTGTGTGTGTGTGTGTGTGTGTGTGTGTGTGTGTGTGTGTGTTAATCTTGAAAGTCTTAATAAGCTTTGATGGGGAAAAGAAGACCACAGAAGTCACCAGATAATTTCACTTTTATCACTAAACGTGGAGATTAAGTATGATGCTGTTTAAAAATAATGGAAGCTTAGTCAAGAGAGTAGCTCTTCTTGGCCCACAGTCAGTACCTATAGTGCAGGTAAGAAGGCTGGGACAAGCTGAAGAAGATGGTTTATCATACTTTGCTATATTCAAGCATCTATGTCTTTCAGTAGTGGGCCAAAAACAACATTTGTGTCTTTGTATTAAGGTAGGAAAGTTAGTCAAGAAAATTCAAAACACAATTTCTTGAAAAACATTCTTATATTTTAAAAATCAACCTCCTTCTTGCCCCTAAACCACTGGCAATTCACTAAGCTCTTTCTGTATGCATGAGCAAGCTGATTACAGCTACTGACTGGAGCTCCAGGATCGCACAGTGTGAGGACAGCTTTTATTTCTATACTTGAACAATGGAGTAGTTCTTGAACTTATTCATAGTTCTCCTGCTCCCAATTAAACTACTAAATGATAACTTATTATACACAAAAATGGTAACAGAAATAAAATGTTAACTCCAAAAACATTTCCAAGATAAACAGAAAAAAATTATTTTTTATGTGAGCAGAAAGAGATCTGGTTAGTTTAATTCTCTAAACTGCTAACATATTCATCAGTTAAGATGGATCAGAAACCAAGCTGGGTTGGTTTGGTCTCTTCTATAGCATCCTGGAATTGCCTTTACATATCCATTGTGTGTTAGTCTAACACAATTTGAAATTTAAATTAATAAACATTTATGAAATTTTTCTAAAACAAAATGAAAGTAAACAATTTAATGAGAATAAGAAAAACATTATGTAGACATTTAACTGATAAAAAYAAAAATGAACTATAATTGGGAATACATTAAAATACACTTTGTATTTCCAATTAAACTTAATTCTATAAATTTTGTGTTTAGCTAAGCAAATGTTCTGTGTATCATCACTTTTCTTCCATCCCCCAGAATACTCTCAGCCAGCACTCTGCATAAAAATACTTGTGGATAGCCACTAGGTGGCAAACTTTAAACGTTCTCATGAAGAAAAGTTACATACTCCACAAGAACTTTTTACCTGCCATGGGTTAGCAGTTTGATTGCACAAAGACATGCACATGTAACCATGAACATGGGTACATTATGGAATGTTACCACTGCAATTACTGGTGCATGTTTCACTGCACAGATGATTCCTTAGGTGTCTCGTGCAATTTATACTTAACATACCATTGAATGTTCATTTCCAGATAAGTGACTCATTTGTCAGCATGAAGTAACCTGGATAATAATGTACTCTAAACCAAAGATCTTTGAGTATTAAGCAATTTGAATAATACAATCTAAACCAGGGACTTTTGATAAGAGAATCATGGTAGTCACTGACTTCATAAGTTTCTATATAATTAGTACTTCTCAATCCAGTACAATTTTGTCTAGATTTGGCAGCATCAAGTCATTTTTATTTGCAACAATTAGAGAAGAAATGAGGGTTGCTACTGCCATCTGGTAGGTAGAGGTGACAATAATCCCACAACATAGGAGTTATCTGGTTAAAGACTTTTATAGTGTTAAGGTTGAGAAACCACACTGCATGATATAAATAATCTGTATCATTTGATAGTACTAGAAACCAGAATGATTTTTTACAGCACTCCTTATTGTGACAGGAAAGACCTCGATCCAGCAAATATCTCCAAGGAGTATTTGTCATGAATAAAAGTACCTATTGGTATTCTGTGATATGCTTGTAGCTTGAAATTTGTAATGATATTTATACCTAGGCAATCATCAAAAGCTACAAATCAGAAGAAATTAGTTAAGGAATGCTAATTATTAACCTGCCATCTCATATCCCACCACTGCTAGGACTATCAGAGGAATGTATTCATACAAGAAAGGGGTAGTAAGGATTATAGAAACCAGAGGGATATCAAGGACATCAGTAGAAGAGAGTCTACAAAATCAACTAAACAGGGTTCACAATGGCTCAAAGAATATAAAGATTTTATTTATTTGTCTTATATTTATGACGAGTACACTGTAGCCATATTCACACATACCAGAAGAGGGAATCAAATCCCATTACAGATAGTTGTGAGTCAGCATGTGGTTGCTGGGAATTGAACTCAGAACCTCTGGAAGAGCAATCAGTGCTCTTAACTGCTGAGCCATCTCTCCAAGCCAGGCTCAAAGAATCTAAAAGCAGCAACCACAAGGTCTTAATGGGACGTTTGCATACATGCTGTGGCTATTTAACTGGGGTTTTCTGTTGTTGTTGGACTCCTACCAGTGAGAGTGAACGCATCTGACTCTTTTGCCTAATTGTGGGACATTTTTCATCCTACCACGTTACGTTATCCAGACATGTTATGAGGGGWTATGCCTAGTCTTTTTTGTTATGCTGTGTTCAGATATCATTGGGAGGCCTGCTCTTTTCTGAAGGAAACAGAGGAGTGGATTTGGGGAAAGGAGAGTTGGAAGGAAAAGGAGGAGGAGAGGAAGAGGAAGAGGAAAAGGAAGAGCAGGAGGAGGAGGAAGAGGAGGAGGAGGGGGAAGAAGGAGGAGGAGGAAGAGGAGGAGGAGGAGGAGGATGTCACCTGCAGTGGTAGTTGCTCTATGCTCTTCTAAATAACTACTCTCCACTACTTTTATGCCCAAACAGAATTATATCTGATCAGCATTCTCTAGTATGGGACTAAGATAGGAAACAACTACCTTGCTATGAAATAAAAAGAAGGCAGGAGGGGCTAGGGATTAAATTCATTGTTTTCTAACCAGAAATTCTGAATCTGCAATCATTATTTCCATAGGAACGTCCATTTATACATTGGGCAGTGTCATCAAATACATATAATGTACTAGCACATTGGTAAAATATGTTTTCTGTGTAACCACTCAGATTCCACCCTATAGAATTCACCTTCTGCCTGTCATTTTCATTTTCTAGTGACAGCTTAAGAGATAAAGGCTTTTAAATTACTGTGAAGTAGCTCAGTGGGACAGCAATGGAGAGTGTGCAGCTGAATGAGAGAATATAATTATTCCTCCACAAATAGTCCCAACTTGCTTGGGGGCACTGTCATTCACCTATAGGCCTGTAAATTCCATCCTTAATGACAGCTCCCTTGCAAAAGTGTTCTATCCTTGGTAAAATGTGTAGATGCCTTTTAAGGACCCTAGAAGCAAGTGTTCATAACAGTGTGACCTAAAACATATTCTACTGGTATAAGACATGCATTGCCCCTTTGCTTCTGTATTTCTTCCACTTRTGTATTGACAAAAACATATTTGAACAGCTAAATTTCCATTGAGAATTAAATTTTAGTAGGTACATTTAGACATAAAAATTAAGTGATGCAAAATTTTTCTAATCTAAATGTGGGATAATAATAGCCACGAAAATTTAATCCATTCATTAAAAATATGAAATACCTTTGATTTCAGAGTGAAGCATAAGAAAAATATAAATATAAGAAGAAAATAATATAGCTTGTATGACAGTAGATAAGGAGTCTATACAGTGACTGGATGGTGTCATGCTTTAGTTCTCTATAGCAACTATACCTAGGAAAGAAAATTCTTCCTAGGAAATAAATTTTCTGTGTAACCACAGGAAAGTAAATTTTGCTCATTAACAATGTCTTTTTCCTCTATCCATTTGTGTATTTCCACAGCTAACTAGAAGTCAGAGAGTTCAGGTGCTTGCCTGACTACAGATTCTTCTCATTATTTATCAATGAATAAAATTACAAAGTTTCTGTAAGGAAAAGTACATTGTCAAAAGGACAAAATGGCAATCAACAAATTGGGAAAAGATCTTCACCAACCCTACATGCAACAGAGGGCTTATATCCAAGATATACAAAGAACTCAAGAAGGTAGACTCCAGAGAGACAAATAACCCTATTAGAAAATGGGGTACAGGGCTAAACAAAGAATTTTCACCTGAGGAATATTGAATGGCTGAGAAGCATCTAAAGAAATGTTCAACATCCTTAGTCATCAGGGAAATGCAAATCAAAACAACCCTGAGATTTCACCTCACACCAGTCAGAATGGCTAAGATCAAAAACTCAGGAGAAAACAGGTGCTGGCAAGGATATGGAGAAAGAGGAACCCTCCCCCACTGCTGGTGGGGTTGCAAGCTGGTACAAGCACTCTGGAAATCAGCTGGCAGTTCCTCAAAAAACTGGGCATGATACTACCAGAGGACCCCGCTATACCACTCCTGGGCATATACCCAGAGGATTCCCCAGCATGTAATAAGGATACATGTTCCACTATGTTCATAGCAGCCTTATTTATAATAGCCAGCAGCTGGAAAGARCCCAGATGTTCCTCGGCTCCCTGGGCGGAGGAATGGACACAGAAAATGTGGTATATTTACACTATGGAATACTACGTAGCTATTAAAAACAATGAATTTATGAATGATAATTTCTCATCTCACCACAACACATTAACCCTGTTTCCTTAGTCAAATTGGTTTTAATTTGACCTTAGAAAGAATAAGTGACTGCAGTTATGCTATCTCTCTAGTAAACAGTGAGCAATAATTTCCTCTGAATTTGGACATCTGTAAGATCATTTCATGATTATAATTTTGTGTAGAAATCATTGTAACAGTGCCTCAAAGAAGAAGGTTCAAATCAACTTATCTGATGCATTTTGGGAGTTGGGGAAGTACAGCTGCCAACTTACAGGTCTTCCTTTGGGGCCTCGATCACCTCTTGGTCCTTGTGATCCTGGGGGTCCCTAGAGCATAAATTAGGATTATGCACATAAACATTTATGAATGTTTTTAAAGGATTCAATTGATATAAGAACATTGACACAGAAACATCACATTTCAATTTAGGGCAGTGGAAGACTGGACAACAAAGTCTGTGCATGTGAATGTATTATACATTAAAGGGCAGAGTGCTTTAAAAGTGAATTTTGAAGATCTGTAAAGACTTAGATGACACATAAAGAAAGATGCTGTGTAGGTAAACATATTAGCATAACTAGTAATTGTGAATTTTTAAGCACCATTTTTACAGACTTCTCACAATGTAAATCCTTGCCCTTTAAGATCTAAACACAGAAAAAGAGTTCAGGTGTGGAGACTCACATAAAAGTGTGGACCCTAAATTATCCATTATCTGGTAAAATATGTGCATTCAAACAGGTGCACTAAGCTCCAGGTCAGTCATCATTGGTCTCCTGCTGCTGTCAGTTTTCTGTCACTTCATGTATTCACTAGATGACTTAATGTATTATTTTACTGTATATACATATACATGCACACAAATATAATCTACTTATAATGTCTCAAATTGTAATTGCCACAGTTTCTGTTCTACTAGAAATATTGTATTTCAAAATTATTATTTGTTTCAACAAACAGCATTGTTCCTGTTCTTTTATTTGATTTTGTGTTAAGTCGTTTTACAGACCAGCCCTGAAACTCCTTGGCTCTAAGAATCCTCTTGCCTCAGCCTTCTGAAAAGTCTTGATGCCATGTCCTGCTCAACAACACTGTGTAAACGCAGAAACTTACAGTGGCCTAAAATGAGTCTGTTAGAGTTATGTTAGTATTTTACTTCAAAAGATCTGATGGTTTTTTTGAGATTTAAATCTTGTGTGTATGTATTAGTCATTAGTTACCTAAAAATGCTGTTGATAGCCCAAGTTCAAGATAATTAGTCTTCATGCAAAGCCAGAAATCTCTCATACTAGTATATAATTTCTCAAATTCTCTTGCAATGTATTACTTAAGTAAATAAATCTCTTTTAACCATTCAGCACACAAATATGCTCTCATTTAAAGAACAAAGTCAATATAAAATTAACCATGTAAGCATAGCTTGCATAAGGAAAAATAAAGTTTATCAGGATGAAACTGGTCCTTGAATATACCATGCATTGCTTCAAAATACAAAGTCAAAATCTGAAGATAGTTTGAAATAAAATATTTTGGGAAGTCTAGCACTCTTCTGTGTCCTGCAGTTTTCATGTGTATACCTTGTCAACAATGATGCTCAGTATGCATAGCAAATACTGGAGAAAAATACTTACGGCAGGTCCTGGACGACCACGTATGCCCGTTACCTAAACACCAAACAAGGACATTTATAAAGGCAAAGTGTTACACAAAGACTTGGAAAATTCAGTAGTCTGATGAATAAAAACAAAAAACACAGCAGAATATTTTTAAGAATGTAGATATTCTTAACCAGCTGTACTCCTGCCTTATGAATTAAAATGTCACCTAGTTTGAGCTCTAAAATAGGAATGTAATATTTGCAATGGAGACTGATACACCCATACTGAAGTCAAGGACACTACACCCAAAGTTTCACCTTCAGGACAACTGTGTAACTTTGAACTAATTACATATTCTCTGTGTACTAAACTTCTCCAAGTGACAATTTAAATGAAGACTCAAATGCAAATGGTATGTATGAAATAATCTCACAGAATTATATGGCTTAATAAATGTCAAATATTTGGAATCTAAGATACATCAAACATGAAGAGGGGAAACTATAAGAAGTGTTTACTTTTCAAGAAAATTGTGTAAAAATATGGAATTTAAAGGTAAAGTAAAAATGTGTATAATACCAAATAATTAACTGTGTACTCTTTTCCCTTAACAGATTGATAAAAACTGCCATAAAAATCTGTGAATTGAAATGATAGCAATTCCATAATGCCATGGTGAACCTTATGTTTACCTACAAGAATAAATACACTCTAAGGAGGTTTTATTAATGTGAAATTTCAATCAGGATCAAAGTATAATACACTTCTAAGATTGTGGAGCATTAAACCAAGAACACTAATATTAACTGACAGTATATATACATGTGATACATTAAGTAGTATAAAATCATGATTTTGTATTGTCAATCATGACTATAAAATTTAATGTGGTAGAATATTGTATCAAATAATATTGTATTTTATCTTCTTCATGTTATATTAAAATTTTTCATTATAGAATAACTTTCTTTTTGAGAGAAAGCAACAATATACAACTTCTATAGTCATGTTTGTGATATATATATATATATATGAGTTTGTGTGTGTGTATATATATATATAATGTAACATACAAATAACACATATACTTACAACAGGCACTAATCCTGGTTCTCCTTTTTGTCCCTAGGAAGATTTTTTTTTTTAAAGAAAAGATGTCAATTAGAAAATATAAAGTATTTAGAGAAATAACATGTCACATTAGGCTATGGTAAACACTGGGAATTTCTAAGAAATGTTAACCCTGAGAACAAAAATTATTGTTCAATAATCAAGGCATTCAGCCAGGCATTATTTGTGGATAACATTTCTACTCATCTAAAGGACACAAAACAAATCTAGCATATGAAATGAGCAAAGTTTTGTTTTACTTCATTTTTCATTACAACAATAGCAAAGAATTGACTAAAATCTTTAAAAGGTCAGGGGAAAAGATATAAAGACAGAACATAACTGAAACATCTCCCTAAAGATTCAAATCACAAGAGAAACCCAGAGGAGAGTACTTGCACTTCACACACATCCTAAGTGGCAGGGGTTTCAGGAATATCAAATACAACTCTTGCCACCTATTTCCTTGTGATAGAATCATAGCAAACATCAAGAGTAACTGAAGGTAAATATGCTTGTCTTATCCGAACAAATGGGGCAGTTGTTCTAGTTGTGTACTTCCCCAATCTCTGAGGGGAGAAAGTGAACTGCATAAGAAGAGACTGCCAGGCTGTTCTACATGCCTCAGTGCAGGCACAGCAAGCAAAGTAGACATCAGTGGCTAGCTGTTCGAATAGTAGAACTACAGATTCTTGAAGTGCATATACTGGTTTTGTGATTGTGCAGTCTGAGGTGTATTTCCTCATATACTACTTAGTGTTATCTGCTTCAGTATTTGTCTTCTTATGATTTTAATCTCCTTAATGCCATCACTGTGTCAACCTATTTGCTTCCTTAATTATCTTCTTGAACCTGTCATTATTTATACATTAATATCAATTAAAGCATTAGAAAATGTTATATTCCATTAAGCAACTGGGGAAATGAAGTATGCATTCAAMWCATATATTCTAAGAGTAAGGACTGGGAAAGAAATGCATATATCATTATAAATGCATAATTATTATTTTACCTAATTATAAAGTCAAATCTGTGGGCAATAGGGAATTTTGGAAGCAAAGGAAAAATACTCAGAAGACCTTATCTCACTCAACAATCTGGATATAGCCAGAGTTAACTTTCTGACTTGTCCCATCATTTTTATGCGCTCTCGCTTGTCTAATCAAAGCTGCACTGCTGTATTCCTAAACTGTCACATTATCAAAAAAGAACTGCAGTGAATATGCTTGTATATCAATGAGTGGGTGGAATCTATGATTGACATATAAGCTATGTTTCCATACATTTCAGAGCACAGTTCTATGCAGATAGTCTCAGAAAGATTTTTGCCTATGAAAAAGGAATCATTTTAATCAAAACTCACCTTTCTTCCTCTACCTACAAAAATAAAAAAAGTCATTAATATTGAGAAACATCTATGAAAAAACATCCTGTATATATGCTTTCAGTCGTATATTTCCTATGGATGTAGATCTCAACACAAACATGTTACCTCCCCAGCATGGCAGAGCTCAAAAACTATCCAGAATAGATTCCAACAAAATAAATAATTCATACATTGGAATTATTGATCACATAATCATAATTTTCTTCACAAAATTCATAGAGATTCTAGTATTGGCAAAACTATAGCACTAGGCATTCTATCATGAATTATTCCAATGAGTACTCCCTATTATTTGTAATATTTTTAATGTGTTGAGTAATTTAGTTCAAATGCAAAATGCATTGCGCCCAATGCTGCAAGGACATCTTCTTCATATGCTGTCCTGTTCCCTGTTCCTGATCCCTGCCACTATTATTTGTTTCATGTATATTATTATGCTCTTTTTCATAAATAAGCAAACAATGACAGGCACCTTATAATTTTTCCATATTATTTTTTTCTTGTCTGCATACAGTTATAGATATTTTAATCAAAAAAAATTGTTGCATCAAAGTAGTTTTCCTATTTTCAAACCAAAAACCCATTTCATGAATTCCAGCACAGTCCATTTAGCACCATTATGTTCCCTACAATGAGTTATTTTGTTTGTTTCTGTTTTTTTTCTTATTACTAAAGACAGCCATAGCAGTTCTTTAGAATTTTCTCTAGTGAGAGCTGAGCTGTCTGAGATCTCTGAAGAGCAAACCAGCTCTTCAAGAAGTTTTTCTTTAAGAATTTCATGAATTCATTGTTTCTAATGGCTGAATAGTACTCCATTGTGTATATATACCACATTTTTGAGAAATGGATGGAGCTGGAGAGCATCATACTGAGTGAAGTAACCCAGTCTCAAAAGAATACCCAAGGCAAGCACTCACTGATAAGTGGATATTAGCCTAGAATCTTGGAACACCAAAGACACAATCCACATGCCAATTGATGTCCGACAAGAAGGAAAGAGTGGACCCAGGTTCTGGAAAGGCCCACTGCAGCAGTGTAGGGGAATACCAGAACAGGGAGGAGGGAAGGGGTGAATAGGGGAACAGAGGGAGGGAAAAAGACATATGGGACATTGGGGGGCGGGGAAGCCAGGAAAAGGGAAATGAAATGTAAATAAAGAATATATCCAATAAAAAAAAAAGAAAAAATAAGACCAATTTGAGGTTAAAAAATGATTTTTTTTAACAAGATTTCTGACTTGGTTGGAAGATCAGCAACTTTTCTGACTTTGGTCAGAAAGCCATGAGCTGTGCAGATAGCATTTAAAATTTCAGAGAGAGCTGTCTCAACCAGGGCTTTTAGAAGAAAAAGCTATCTAGAGCAGAGCAGAACACACACACACACACACAGAGAGAGAGAGAGAGAGAGAGAGAGAGAGAGAGAGAGAGAGAGAGAGAGAGACAGGCAGAGACGGAGACAGACAGAGACAGACAGAGACGGAGACAGAGAAGTTCAGTCTGGAAAGCCATCTCGGTGCAACCTAGGCTGTCAGCTGGGAGCCAAGATTTGACTTTATTTTGGATGCCAGAAAGTGCTTGCTGATGGAAGCTTGAGATGGCTGTCTCCTGAGAGGCTCTGTCAGAGCCTGACAAAGACAGAGGCAGAAGCTCGCAGCCAACCATTAGACTGAGCTAGGGGTCCCCCATAGAGAAAAGACTGAAAGGAGTTGAAGGGGTTTGCAACCCCATAGGAAGAACAACAATATCAACCAACCAGACCTCCCAGAGCTCCCAGAGACTCAACCAACAACCAAAGAGTACCATGGAGGGACCCATGGCTCCAGCTGCGTATGTAGCGGAGGTTGGCCTTGTCAGACATCAGTGGGAGGAGAGGCCTTGGGCCTGAAGGTGTCGGATGCCCCAGTGTAGGGGAATGCCAGTGCTGGAGGACTGGAGTGGGTGGGTGGGGGAGCACCCTCATAGAGGCAGGGGGAGGGGATGGAATAGGGCATTTCCAAAGGGGAGACCTGGAAAGGGGAAAATATTTAAAATGTAAGTAAAGAAAATATCCAATCAAAAATAAATAAGATCTGACTTTGAGTTTTTCTTTTTGCTGCTCCCAGACACCCCTTCTCGCAGAACCCGTCTTCATGCTGAGACTGGTCCTTGGCATCCTACCAGGATATTTTGAAGAAGGGAAGTGGGAGCTATACAGAAGTTAGTATAGTTTGGAGTTTTGATGGATTAGCTAGAAATTTTCTTATTATAAATAATGCTATAATGAATAATAATTTTACATATGACCATCTGTAAGCATATTTGTAAGATAAATCTCATAAAATTCATTGTGCCAATTGATAGAGATAAAATATAAATTTGACATATTAGCAATATACCACTTCCTGAGACTGCAACACACTATACTACTGCAGTCAGTGAACGAGCCTCCCAATACAATAGCCAGTGACAAGATGTGCTTGCAAGCTATACAGTGTCGTTCAATCTGCAAGGCAAAACAGTGTGACTTAAGTTTTAGTTTGATTTTGAGGGACTTTAACAGGTATCAGACTGAATTTCCTTTAAAACTTATGTCATTTCCTTTCCTATGTTTGTTACTGCTGTTATTGATGTGTTTATAAAAAGATAGAGAAGGGATATGTTCTATGGAGGGGGTGGCAAGGTGTGGGGGAAGGGGATGTCTCAGCRGACCCATGCCAAGGCATCCCTTCCCCTTGAGCGACCAGCCACACAATGATATAGCATAGAAGAGAGTTTATTTAGAGCATGGGGAGTGGAGTTAAGAGAGTAATAGAGGCAGAGAAAGGAAGAGACAGAGAGAGTGGGGGAAAGGGAGAGGAAGAGGGAGAGTGAAGAAGGAGGAGGAGGAAAGAGAAGAGAAGAGAAGAGAAGAGAAGAGAAGAGAAGAGAAGAGAAGAGAAGNAAGAGAAGAGAAGAGAAGAGAAGAGAAGAGAAGAGAAGAGAAGAGAAGAGAAGAGAAGAGAAGAGAAGAGAAGAGAAGGCCAGCCATGAATATGTGGAGAGAGAGGGAAGAAAAGAATAGCAAGGGAGCAAGAGCCCAAGAGAACAAGAAAGGGACAAGAGAGGGAGGAGGGGCAAGCAGCCGGGTTTACAGTGGGTCAGGCCTACCTGACTGTTGCCAGGTAAATGTGTGTGGGGGGGAGTAGACAGAATGCTAACAGTTATAATTATTTGTAGCTGAGATTTCTCTCAGTTGTAAATTGAGTTGCAAATTTGTTTTAGTTTTTGCGTGGCATTGTTTTTTATTTTGTTTTCTTTCTTTGTTTGCATACTGGAAAATAAGCCTAAGATCTCACTCACAGAAGGTAAATACTGTAGCACTGACTGGACCATAACCTGAGAAAAAGCCGGACTTTTTCAGGACTATGAGAGTTCTGTTATCTTTGACAAGAATAGAATTCCCTTTTATCTCATATCAACTATTTGAGTTTTTCTTTGCTGTAGGATGTATGACTGTTGTCAATCTAAGATGTTTCTAAGACTCATCCATTCTAAAGAATTTTACAATGTTTAATATTTATCACAAGAATATAATAGGACATTGACATTTTTAAACTTTTCTTACCTATTATAATTGTATCACATATTTCTTGTGTGTTTTGTCTTATCTGTAGATATCTGTTTTACAGTAAATGGGGTCTCTCTTATTCTCATTATTTATATTATAATATTTTTTTATTTTTAAAATATTTATTCTTCTCACATATATTATACCCAGACTGCAGTTTCCCCACTCTTCTCTCCTCCCAGTCTCCTCCCTCTCACTTCCCCTCACCCCTAGATCCACTCCTCCTCAGTTTCCTTTCAGAAAAGGACATGCCTTCCAGGGATAGCAACCAAACATGACATATCAAGTTGCAATAAAACTAGGCATATGCTCTCATATTCAGGTTGTTATTTCCTCTCCTATGTTTCTTATTGCTATTATTGTTGTGTTTATAAAAAAGATAAAGAGAGACAGGATATGTTCTATGGAGGGGGTTCCCAGCAAGAGAAAAAGGATCCCAAAGGTGGGCAAATTTTTTACACAGCAAACCTACACATTTCTACAAGGTGATTTTATACTACACTACTTTATAGTAATGTTACACTTAATTTCCTTAGGTTTATAAATGCACAATTTGGGTTTTTATTATTGCAAAATTTTAGCCTTTTTTATTGGTTGGTCGGTTTTTTTTTTTTTTTGTTTGCCTGTTTGTTTTACATTGCTTTTGTTGGTGGTGGTAGTGATAGTGATGGTGGAGTTTTTGCTATTGTTGCTGTTGTTGTTTTATTTGTTTGGTTGGTTTTGGTTTTGGAACCTACAGTGTTTATTGCCTTAAGCGAACTTGTCCAGAGTGACTACCTACTATATGTTATCAGTCAAAAAATGCACAGAAACCTAAATTATAATTTCCAAATTTCTGCTCAATTTTCCCAACTGACAAAATTGTTTGCCCAAGCATTTTCAGTGCTAAGACAGTTTTCTTGAATGGTTTATTCTTCTCCATTACAGTAGTGTCCTCCTTGGGAACTTTTCAAGAATACATATACCTTCTGCATATACTGTGGTTTTTAGTGTGTTTAATTCTTCTTGGTTTTAATTTATTATTTTTCTCTTCCAATGGATGTCATCTACTTCTCTTCTGAAAGTTGGGCACTATCACCTCATTGTTCAACTTCCTATTTTGTCTTGCACAGACTTGCTTTTCCTCCTATTCATTGCATGTTGTTCCTGCTGACAAGTGTTCTTTCTTAGACACACCTATGACTTTACTAGGTTTTGATCTGAAGGGACTTAGTAGCATGTATGTAGAAAGCACCCAGCACTTAGAAAATTCAAGGCCAGCATAGTATACATGAGAAGTTGTTTCAAAAGAAAGGAAGAAAGAAAGAAAGAAAGAAAGAAAGAAAGAAAGAAAGAAGAAAGGAAGGAAGGAAGGAAGGAAAAGAAGGGAAGGAAGGAAGGAAGGGAGGGAAAGAAGGAAAGAAAGGAAAGGAAAGAAGCAAAGAAGGAAGGAAGGAGGAAAGGAAAGGAAGGGAGGAAGAAAGATAGGGGGAGGGAGGGAGGAAGGATGGAAGAAAGGAAGGAAGAAAAGAAAAAAGTTGTATAATTGGTTAACTATTCTGTTAGTTCAGTTTGGTATGGGTTAGTTTTGTTGGGTTTTAATATCTAGTATTTAGCTCCTGCTAGCCTATTCAGCTAGTATTCAGCTCAATATGTAGGTCAGGCTGACTTTGAACTTGTAATCCCCTTCCTCACTTGCCAAGTCTTGGAATTAAATACATGTACCACTCTAATCAGTCCCAGCAATTTTGCTTAATCTGTGGCCACACATATGCTTGTGTGTTCTTTGTCTCAAAAACTTGACGGAATTCAATCACCCTTCTCTGTTGATCTCTTTTATAAATCTATTGCTGCCCATTGTCACTACTCCCCTTGAATGAGTTTTATTCCCATATACTGAATACTGGCAGGAAATTGTATATTTTGCTTTCTGACACTTGCTGACTATTCTCACTTGCTATTTGTTTATCCCCACAGAAATAATTGTACTTATTCCTGGGGTTCTATGAAATTATTGCTTCCAGTAGCCTTTGTGTGGTATTTTTATAATAATGTGACCCAATTTTAATCACATATTACAAACCTAAGTTTAAATAATTATTTTAGATGAAGCTTCTGCTAAATAGTACCAAGATGAAAAGACACAAGTTGGTGTCTAATATTTCTATGTGTGTGCTGTTGAACATTTTTATTAGATTTATTGTTATTTTCAATGGAACTTGAAAAAATGAAGCTTTGATAATGTCTTGACAATTATTAGCACAAGGACTGAAGCAAACAACCTAAATACTTAATGTTGGTCTTACCTAACTCATTAAAACATGTAAATGATAATGTATGCCTATATCTGACACATAATCCAAAATATAATATCAATTATACGCAGATATTTTTCTTGAAAAAATATTTTCAACCCAATAACTTGTACCATTCTTTTCTTCAAGAAACTGATTCCATTTCCTTCTATTATGTGGTCTGTATTCCACACCCCCTAGATTGTTGAGACAATGTAAGAGAAGTTGCTAGAGCATTAAATAATACTAAGAATAAATACTACATTCTCTAGAGTGAATCTTGTACCAGAGACAATAAATATGTTTTCTGTATTTCTTGGACATTAAGAAATATAATAGAAAGTCAACTAAACATCATGGAGGCACCTTTCATAAATGCAATAACAGCATCCACCTATAAGGCACAAATCATTCCCTAATTAGATATAACCACTCAAACTAACATCTTCTGACAATTAAGAAGACAAAAAAATTACTGTCTATTTCCATTTTAATAGCCTAAGAAGGGAATAAAAGGTTCCCTACTTACTCCAGGAAGCTCACCACACGTTAAAATTATGCATATGTACACTTTTCAAAATGACTCCAAAATCATTAATCCCTGAAGTCACTGAGTTAGTTGTTATGATTATTCACTTGACTTATTAAACTCTAAAAGTTTAACAATTATAAACTGTAAACTTAAACTCTTAACTATAAAATCACTGGAAAATAAAGGCAAATGGTTAGCTCTCCTCTGAAACAGATTTGAGCATTCTTACCAAAACTAGTATCTCCACCTCCTGATGTTTGTGGGCACACTTTACAGCACTCCCCAGCAGGTACAATAGGATTGGCACAGTTGAGCACTTCTGGGCACTCTATCTTGTCACAAAGAATGGCGCCATTGTCACAGACACAGATCTGACATGGAGAAGGTTTCCAAATGTCTCTATTTAAATACATCTGGCCATTTTGAGTACAAGCAATTTCTTCATCATATTCATCTGAAATAAAACAAAAAGAGGTTGATAATCTGAAATTTTATAATTTGGGAAATGTTTAAGATAATAAAGTATCTTTCTGGTTTAAAAACGTTCTAAGAAGTAACCTTGTAAGGCTGGGATCTGGCTCAGTTGGCAAAGTTCCTATTGGAAAAGTATGACAAGCTGAGAATGCAGACTTGGCACCCATATAAATGACTAATCAAGTGTAATCACATATACTTGCAGCCAAGAGCAGTCAGATTGACAGTTTAGTGAGAGATTCTATTCCAGAAGACAGGTAGAAAACAATTGTGGTAGATACCCAACATCAGCTTTTGTCTTTAACAAACACACTCAGAAGGAGTCAGGGAGAAGAAGGAATAAGAGGAGGAGGGGAGGAGAAGAGAAATGGCTAACTTCTTAAGAGAGATGAAAGGCAGATGAACTTATTACATTTAGTATGTACATAAAATAGTGAATAGTTCCTCATGAATTAATGAAATAAATACACATTGCACTAATATAGAAAGAAGCAAAAAGAAGAGAAAAAAGTATGCTTTTTAGTGAAAGAATGCTTCTCATTGGTTTTATACTTGAAATTATCAGTGATCGAACATAATAAGGTCTGACAAASAGCAAATAAGAATTTCCAAATGGAACATGTAAACTCAGTACATATAAACCCTATGTAACTAAACTTACTAGATAATTTTTACAAGTAAATCCCATGCAAAGACTTCAACTGGACTCTTGTACTGGGAGAAATTTTCAGAGTACCATATGGGTGTTAAAACATGAAGTAAAAATGAAATAACCATTATGTTTCTCTTGGATTAGATATCCATTATCCATACCAAGTAAATATGTAGGCTACCATAAATATATAGTTTCTGTTAAACTGTAAAAGAAACACAAAACTCATAAAGATAATAAGGGGATTATCTTTATATTGAAATGAATTAAGGGCAGTTATAGCAAAACAATATAGTATTATGTAACTGGACACAATACTTCCGGAGGACCCAGCCATACCACTCCTGGGCATATATCCAGAAGACTCCCCAGCATGCAATAAGGATA
>BDUI01000509.1:132618-166331 GCA_002335545.1 Apodemus speciosus | reverse complement strand
ATAAAATTGCAAAGTTTCTGTAAGGCAAAAGAAACTGTCAAAAGGACAAATCAGCAACCAACAAATTGGGTAAAGATCTTCACCAACCCTACATCTGACAGAGGGCTAATATCCAATGTATACAAAGACCTCAAAAAGTTAGACCCCAGAAAACCAAATAACCCTATAAAAAATGGGGTACAGAGCTAAACAAAGACTTTTTTACCTGTAGAACTTCGGATGGCTGAGAAGCACCTTAAGAAATGTTCAACATCATTAGTCTTTAGGGAAATGCAAAACAAAACAACCCTGAGATTTTACCTCACACCAGTCAGAATGGCTAAGATTAAAAGCTCAGGAAACAGCAGGTGTTGGCAAGGATGTGGAGAAAGAGGAACACTCCTCCACTGCTTGTGGATTGCAAGCTCATACAACCACTCTGGAAATCAGTCTGTCGGTTTCTCAGAAAACTGGACATGATACTTCTGGAGGGCCCTGCCATACCACTCCTAGGCATATACCCAGAAGATTCCCCAGCATGTAATAAGGATACATGCTCCACTATGTTCATAGCAGCCTTATTTATAATAGCCAGAAGSTGGAAAGAACCCAGATGTCCCTCAACAGAGGAATGGATACAAAAAATGTAGTATATATACACAATGGAGTACTATTCAGCCATTAGAAACAATGAATTCGTGAAATTCTTAGACAAATGGATGGAGGTGGAGAACATTATACTAAGTTAGGTAACCAAGTCTCAAAAGAATACCCATGGTATGCACTCACTGATAAGTGGATATTAGCCTAGCATCTTGGGACACCAAAGACACAATCCACACCAAATTATGTCCAAGAAGAAGGAAGAAGTGGACCCTGGATCTGGAAAGGCCACTGCATCAGTGTAGGAGGATACCAGAACAGGGAAATGGGAAGGGGAGGATGGGGGAACAGGGGGAGGGAAAATGGCATATGGGACCTTTGTGGGGGCCGGGAACCAGGAAAAGGGAAATGAAATGTAAATGAAGAATATATACAAGAAAAAAATTTCTTTGTTTAGCTCTGTACTCCATTTTTAAACAGGGTTATTTGATTCTCTGGAGTCTAACTTCTTGAGTTCTTTGTATTTATTGGATATTATCCCTCTGTCAGATTAGGAATGGTAAGATCTTTTCCTAATCTGATGGTTGCCATTTTGTCCTATTGACCATGTCCTTTGTCTTACAGAATCTTTGCAATTTTATGAGGTCCCATTTGCTAATTCTTGATCTTAGAGCATATGCTATTGGTGTTCTGTTCAGGCACATTTCCCCTGTGCCCATGTGTTCGAGACTCTTCATCAATGTCTCCTATGTAAGTTTTAGTGTATCTGGTTTTATGTGGAGGTACTTGATTCACTTGGACTTGAGCTTTGAACAAGGAGATAAGAATGGTCCTCCGGAAGTGTCATGCCCTGTTTTCTGAGGAACCACCAGACTGATTTCCAGAGTGTTTGTACCATCTTGCAATCCCATSCTAGGCATTTACCCAGAGGATTCCCCAGCATGCAATAAGGACACATGCTCCACTATGTTCATAGCAGCATTATTTATAATAGCTAGAAGCTGAAAATAACCCAGATATCCCTCAATGAAGGAATGGATACAGAAAATGTGGTATATTTACACAATGGAATACTACTCAGCAATTAAAAACAATGAATTCATGAAATTCTNAGGAATGGATACAGAAAATGTGGTATATTTACACAATGGAATACTACTCAGCAATTAAAAACAATGAATTCATGAAATTCTTAAGCAAATGGTTGGAACTGGAAAATATCATACTAAGGTAGGTAAATCATTCACAAAAGAACACCCAAGGAATGCAATCACTGAAAAGTGGATATTAGCCCAGAAGCTCTGAATACCCAAGACACAACTCACATATCCAATCATTACAAAGAAGAAGGAAGGAGAGGGTCCTGGCCCTGGAAAGGCTTGACGCAGAATTGTAGGCGACTGCCAGGACAGAGAATTGGGAGGGGGTTGATTGGGGAACAGGTGGAGGGAAGAGGGCTTATGGGACTTATGGGGAGCGGGGAACTGGGAAAGAGAAAATCATTTGGAATATAAATAATGAATATAGAAAATTTAAAAAAAATTTAAAAAACTAACAAAAAACAAAATGAATAGAAAAACATTAACATATTCTCAAATGTAGCAAAAATAAAGTATTTGTATGATCAAAAAATAAAGTAAAAATTTTAAAAAAAAAGAAAAGAATAAAAAAAGAAAAAAAAGAATGGATTGATTTGCATTCATCTACATACTTACCACTGGTTGAACCAGCACCATTTGTTGAAAATGCTGTCTTTTTCCCCTGGATGGTTTTATCTCCTTTGTCAAAGATCAAGTGACCATAACTGTATGGGTTCATTTCTGCTTATTCAATTCTGTTCCATTGATCGTCCTGCCTCTCTTAGTACAAATACCAGACAGTTTTATCACTTTTGCTCTGTAATACAGCTTTTTATATCAGGGATGATGGTTCTGCCAGAAGTTCTTTTATTGTTGAGAATAGTTTTCGTTATCCTGGAGTTTTTGTTATTCCAAATGAATTTGCAGATCGTTCTTTCTAACTCTATGAAGAATTGATTTGAAATTATGATGGGGACAGCACTGAATCTGTAGATTGCTTTTGGCAAGATGACCATTTTTATTATATTAATCCTGCCAATCCATGAGCATGGGAGATCTTGCTATCTTCTGAGATCTTCCATTTCATTCTTCAGAGACTTGAAATTCTTGTCATAGAGATCTTTCACTTGCTTGGTTAGAGTCACAACAAGGTATGGATTTGTGACTATTATGAAAGGTGTTCATTCACTAATTTCTTTCTCAGCCTGTTTATCCTTTGAGTATAGGAAGGCTACTGATTTGTTTGGGTTAATTTTTATATCCAGCCACTTTGCTGAAGATGTTTATCAGTTTTAGGAGTTCTCTGGTGGAATATTTGGGGTCACTTAAGTATACGATCATATCGTGTGCACATAGTGATATTTTGACTTCTTCCTTTCCAATTTGTATCCCTTTGATCTCCTTTTGGTGTCTAATTTCCCTTGCTAGAACTTCAAGAACTATATTGAATAGATAGGAAGAGAGTGGGCAGCTTTGTCTAGTCCCTGATTTTAGTGGGATTGAAAACCTCAGGTGCTAGAGAGATGCTGGCGAGGATGTGGACAAAGAGGAACAATCCTCCATTACTGGTGGGATTGTAAGCTGGTACAACCACTCTGGAAATCAGTTTGGCAGCTCCTCAGAAAATTGGACATAGTACTACATGAGGACCCAGGTATAACACTCTTGGGCATATACCCAGAAGATGCTCTAACATGTAGTAAGAACACATGCTCCACTGTATTCATAGTAGCCTTATTTATAATATCCAGAAGCTGGAAAGATCCCAGACATCCTTCAATAAAGGAATGGATACAGAAAATGTGGTGAATTTACGCAATGGAGTACTACTTAGCTATTAAAAACAATGAGTTTATGAAATTCTTAGGCAAGCGGATGGAACTAGAAAAATATCATCCTGAGTGAGGTAACCCAATCACAAAAGAACACACATTGTATGCACTCACTGACAAGTGGATATTAGCCCAAAAGCTCAGTATACCCAAGATACAATTCACAGACCACAATAAGCTCAAAAAGAAGAGCAAAGCATGGGTGCTTTGGTTCTTCTGAGAAGGGGAACAAAGTACTCACAGGAGTAAAAAGGGAGATAAAGTGTAGAGCAGAGACTGAAGGAAAGGTCATCCAGAAACTGTCCCACCTGGGGATTCTTCTCATATACTGTCACCAAACCCCAACACTTTTGAGGATGCCAAGAAATGCTTGCTGAAAAGATCCTGATATGGTTGTCTCTTGAGAGGCCCTGCCAGAGCCTTGCAAGTACAGAGGCAGATTTTTGCAGCCAACCATTGGACTGAGCATGCATGGGGTTCCCAATGGAGGAGTTAGAGAAATGACTGAAGGAGCTAAAAGGGTTTGCAGCATCATAGGAAGACCAAAAATATCAACCAACCAGACCCCCCAGAACTCCCAGGGACTAAGCCATCAACCAAGGAGTACACATGACTCCATATGCATATTGCCTTGTCTGACATTAATTGGTCTTATGAAGACTTGATAGATGCCCCAGAGTAGGGGAATTGAAGGCATGGAGGTGGGAGGGGATGAGTGGAGGAACGCTCTCATAGAAGCAGGGCATGGTGGATGAGATAGGGGGCTTCCAGGAGGGGGTGATTCTGAGAAAGGGGATAACATTTGAAATGTAAATGATGAAACATCCAATAAAAAAGACTATGTGACCTAAACTCAAGGAGCAGAAAAGTGGGTCACTGTATTGCTCTTTCTTTAAATGGCAACACTAAAAGCTGGTTTTAGCTTTTACACCCAGATTCATTACTGGTATTTTTCTCCTTAGAATTTATAATTAAATTTAGATGATATGGATGTGTACTTGGAATGCTTTTAAATGGCAAGGAGATGAAAAACCACATTCACGATGAAACCTGCCTTCTCCTCGCCCACACAAGAATTTGTAGCCATCACAGACGGCTCAGTGAAGGCTACTGTTCATGTGTGAATGAAAGACGTGTGCTAAGAGAGGAAGGCTACAAAACAGCACCTTGCACTCTTTCTTCTGCAGTCTGACGTGGCAGCTGTACATTGTGTGACTACTATGCCTTCTGTTTGTACATGGCATTTACTCAAATGAAAAGCAGAAAAGGAAACAAAATAGTGATCAGTTTGTTGAAAAGAATTACAAAAATGTCATCACCTTATTATTGTGTCAGAGCAAAAGAAGTATGAATTTTCAAATGACATCTTGAGAAATACAATAGTGCCCTCAAGACTCTGCTAATCAATTCAGCATTCAGAGTCTAAATTTAAGTGCTATAAAATACACACAGACATAGACACACACTCAACATTCTACAAATCTGTAATTTTGTACTACTTACACTTGTCGTTACTTAAAATTTATTGAGGTCCCTAAAATCTAGAAGTTGATATCTAGTAGTATGTTATTTTTTCTAATTTCTGTGATATAATTTCCCAGATTTTAACTTCCAAGCTACAGGATTGCTTTCCTTCTACTATATACCCGAGCAGACTGACTCTATTATGAAGTTACCAGCATAGTCCTGACATGAGTTTCTAGACAGAGAGATGTATTTTACTATATTTTACTTGAAATAAACATAATTGCCCTATGCTTTAAAAAACATTTCACAGATATCTTTTCATATAAATCTATGTGCTTTCAAACTTAATTGTCTAAATACAGTTCTTAATCACTAGATGGCAAAGCAAACCCACCTTCTTATAACAATAAATAATCAGAAACAAGTTATTTAAAGTGCGGCTTGCCAAAGATGGGCCACACCCCACATTTCCATTTCTTCAGACATAGTATGTATGCAAAACAAATGACTACATAAGCAATCTCAAAGGGTTATAAGCACGTGCTACTTTTGCAGTGGACAGCCACCTTGCCTCAGGGCAGCCTAGTCTACTAACAGCAGAGACCAGGTACAGGGGCGGGGCAGAGGCCAGGTCCAACAGCAGCTGCGCTGTCGGGCTCTCAGCCACATCCAGAGCCGAGAGAACCCGGTCTCCGCCATCTTGCCTCAGCTCAGAGCTGCAAGCGGTCGCCGACCTGAGTGGACACCAACTCGCTCGAGGTCTGGGGACTCTGGCCTGGGTCCTTGATCCAGGCAGACACCTTGCCTTGGATCAGAACAGCGGGTGGTCGCGGAGCTCACCTGCCCGGCTACCAACTCGCCCAGAGATCTGTGCAGCCTGTGCCCGGATCCCAGGCAGGACGGCCACCCTGCCTCAGGGCAACATAGTCTACTAACAGCAGAGACCAGACTTGATTCTTAAAGGCTGGCACCCAGGCAGGCCAGGAGGAAACTAGGTTGTTTATTAGTTAATTACTTATTGCTAAATTAAAAARGTAAAAGTATGCCTCGGTTTTTGTACTCATTAATGTATAAAAGAGATAAAACATGAATATTGAACTTGGAGAAGAAATAATTCAAGTGTATTATAAATAAATTTCCCTTGGAATCTGAATTGATCCCAGAAAATTCATCAATCTGAAACAGAAGGAACAGTTAAACCATTTACTCGATATTTACTAATCCATAAAAACTTTACTGAATATTACATACTATGAGAGCAAACTCGAGGCCATTGAAAGAGAAAATTAGGGTACAGCTACCTAACTACAAATAATCAAAATATACAAAAGCTACAGAACATTATTAAATTCTCCTTAAAGAAGCATATTTGTTTGTTTTTTATTATTATTGTAGCAAATTTCTTTGCTTTAAATTTTTTATTAGTTATTTTATTTATTTACGTTTCAAATGTTATCCCCTTTCATGGTTACCCCCAGAAACTCTCATCCCATACCCCTTCCCCTGTCTCTATGAGGGTGCTCCTCCCCAACCCCCCACTCCTGCCTTAGCATCCTTCACTTATCAGTGACTGCATACCCTGTGTCATACTTACAAAAGAAGACACAGGGTATGCACTCACTGATAAGTGGGTGTTAGCCCAGAAGCTTGGCATACCGAAGATACAATTCACAGACCAAAGGAAGCTCAAGAAGAAGGAAGACCAAAGTATAGATACTTCTTAGAAGGGGGAACAAAATACCCATGGGAGGAGATACAGAGACAAAGTGTGGAGCAGAGACTGAAGGAAAGACCATCCAGAGACTGCCCCACCTGGGGTTCCATCCCACATACAGTCACCAAACCCAGACACTTTTGTGGATGCCAAGAAGTGCTTGCTGACAGGAGCCTGATACAACTGTCTCCTGAGAGGCTCTGCCAGTACCCGACAAAGAGATAGGTGGTTGCTCTCAGCCAACCATTGGACTGAGCTCAGGGTCCCCAATGGAGAAGATAGAGAAAGGATCCAAGAAGCTGAAGGAGCTGTTAGCCCCATAGGAAGAACAACAATATGAACCAACCAGTACCCCCCTAGAGCTCCTAGGGACTAAACTACCAACCATAGAGTATACATGGAGGTTACCTATGACTCCAGCTGCATATGGAGCAGAGGATGGCTTTGTTGGACATCAAAGGGAGGAGAGGCCCTTGTCCCTGAGAAGACTGGATGCCCCAGTAAAGAGGAATACCATGACAGGGAAGCAGGAAAGGGAGTGGGAGTGGGTGGGTTGGTGAACTCGGGGAGGGGGAATCAGGGATTGGATAGGGTGTTTTCAGAGGGGAAACCAGAAAAGGGGATAACATTTGAAATTTAAATAAAGAAAATATCCAATTAGAAAATAAAGAAGTCTCTTACATCTCTTATTCTCACACTCTCCTCCCCTCTCTCTTTCCACCTCTTGGGCTCTCCTCCCCTCCCCCTCTCTCTAAGTGGTCATGGCCAGCCTCTGCTTCTCTACTCTCTCCCTCTCTCTGCCTTTCTCTGCCTCTACTACCCCCTTATCTCCCCTCCCCRTGCCCTGAATAAACTCTATTCTATACTAAAAAAAAGAAAAAAGAAAAGAAAGAAGCATGTTTGTACAGATTTATACATCTCCCATATATATATATATATATAATTTTGCACATATATAGATTGTGCTAGTTACTCATATTTTTATGACAAAACACTATGACTAAGGCAACTTACCAAAGAAAGCCTTTAATTTAAAGGGTATGGATCCAGAGGGTTAAAGTCCATTGTCATTGTGGTGGGGAACATTGCAGCAGGCAGGCAGTCACTGACAGCTTACATCTGGCCCATAAGCACAAGGCAGAGAGAATGGACTAACTGAAATGTGTAGGTCTTTGAAACCACACAGATTCTTGACCCCAGTGAGAGCCATGCCTACTCCTACAAAGCTATACCTCCTAATCTGTCCCAAATAGCTCTACCAACTGGGGACCAATCATTCAAATATAAAAGCTTCTGGGGTCTATTCTCGTTCAAGTCACCATATTGACAGCCATAAACTCAATTCTATTTTGCCACAAACCTATGTGATCTTTGGGGCCTTTTAAAATTAGTATCCAGTGGGTGGGTGGGTGAGAGCACACCCTTATAGAAGCAGGAGGAGAGGGAATGGGATAGGAAATTTCTGGGGGTGGGGGGGAATCGGGAAAAGGGATAACATTTGAAATGTAAATAAATAAAACACCCAATAAAAAGTGACTAAGCATAAAAAATAGTATCCAGGATCATCCACTGCTTTGGCAAGAGTTTACTTAATTATGTACATTTCTTCTTTTCTATGATTAAATCTCGACAACATTAATATGAGACTTTCCTAGAATGTAAAACAATAGCATCCGTCAATCATTTTTAAAGGAGATAAGGATGCCTTTATAAGAACAGACATCAAGTAAGCTAGGAGTGGAAGGAATATAAAACTTTAAATTGAGTTAGTTATCTTAAAAGGAAATGGCATAACAAGCCATCCATCCGCAAGGTCTTACTTGGTAATGGAACAATCCAAGCCTTCAACTTAGAGCATCAGGACATATGGCAGAAGGAGAGTGGAAATCCAATACTGCACATCAAAGTAGGAGCCCTTGGGTGTCGTAAGTCAAGATTCCCTGAGTGGGCTCAATCTTTTCTTAAATGTTTTAGTTGTTTACTACCTTTGACAATAAAAATGTTTTCAAAATATAAAACGGATAATTTACCCATGTCACAAACAACAAAATAATATAATGGATGTCTGTTGATAATGGTATTCACTCAACAAAAATCTATCATCTTTTATTTGTGCCAAATGCTGGAAGTATAAGTTAAGCAATATATTCTTTCCTGCCTGTATAGTCTAAAGTAGGAACCTATGTTCACAGGACATTCTTTAAACATAAAACTGGGGCAAACTTGGATGTTAGAATGCTTAGGAAAAACCTAGGTGGAAGGGCAGAGACATCAAAAATCTCCAGTGATCCAGAGTGGTTCCTTCCAAAACCCCATTTCCAAGCTGTGTAATAAGTAGTGTTACTCCTGGCTCATGCTAGCAATTGGCAACAGACTCATTTTGTTTGCCAACTGCCTGGGATACATCTGAAGAAGCATGGTAGTTTCCCAAATCCTTTGATTTCTTTACCATCTTTCCTCTTTTTCCTTTTCTAAGGGTGAAACAATGACACACTTGTTTCTGAATCAGTCTGTATCCACAATAGGTGCCTTGGGAGAAGACTGTAGCTCACTGCTCTGCAGAACTCCCCAGAAGCCAGGACAGAAGTTCACAGTAAAGCAGGGAGGGAAATTCTGTTGCCAGTGACTACTTTGGCAACAGTAGGATACTCCATAAATGTGTTTATCCTAGTCCAATTCCATAGCCATTTTTCAAATTTAGATTCAGAATTCTGGATTATATCCCTATGACATTTTCCATTTCAAAAAAGATGTATTATTCAATGTCTATTTTGCAAAAGAGCTAAATTTCCTGCATAGGTTCTAATTTAGAATTTAGTGAACACTGAAAATTTAGAGGGCTACCAAACATTCATATTAGGATCTCGCTTTTAGTTTATTCATAGAAAATCCTCTTATATGCACTTTTCATGGATTACTTGATTTTTTTAGTCATATGCTTGACTATATCCATGCAAGAAGATACAAGAGTCATACATACTACTGCAGAGAAGTTTTTAGGTAAGAAAAAAGGAAAAGCTTATAAAATCATATTTTCAAGGATCAATTTTGCTAAGAACTTTTTAAATTAAGCATGTTCCAGCCAGTTGCTCCATAAATTATTTCAAATAGTCATTGTGGTTTTTTTTTWAAATAAAATACTATTCTATCACCTCCTCTAAGATCTGAATGTTAGATTATGTGGAAAGTGGGGCAGAAAATACATAACAGAGAGATGATAGGGGGAAAGGCTGCAAAATAAGCCATCTTTTGGATTCAATATAACCATTTAATTCCCAACTGTACTTATCTGCACTGGACACATACTAAACAACACTTGATTGATGTCAATCAAGGAAGCAGGAGTGAGGTAAAGCAACTCACTAGGCTCCTCATCTTTACTGCTGAACTAATGACCCTTCATAAGAATCTGAGAAAGGAGGAATCGATGTCTTTAGTTCTATACCTATTGCTGAGTCCACCAGGCTCCTGTGGATAGATCCGAAAGCATGGTCACAGACAGCCTTAGTTCATCTTACTGGGTCACAAAACAAAGCAAATATATCCAGCTGTGAGAAGATTTACGTAGAGGGGGAAGCATGGATAAGTGTGGTGGGGGATGAGAGTGGTCTGTATTCGTGGCATACATGTTCAAAATTATCTAAGAGCAAGTTTAGTTAATTTTTAAAAGTAAGAAAAACAGATTCAAGTAATTCCACATGATGCAATGAGTAATACTGCCTGGAAAGGGGAAGGGAATTCCATGAAAGGAGGAAAAATATATAGGTAGGGCCAAAACAGGTCATTTCAATTACATAAAAGAGGTGTTGGGAATTTTGGGTAAAAATAATAATTTTTTCAAGCCCCATGAAAACCTACTGAGTTGTAGAACTAATTTTGGATATCTATGTCGTTGTCATTCTTACACTTTATTAGAAAACCAGACTTCTACTTTAGAAAGAGGACAATTTTCATGAAGAAAACTTTGAAGTCTAAAATCTTATGTGGAATTTGGTTAACTGAAAGCAGTGAAATGGGCAATAGATTTGTATGAAGGAAAGAAGACCAAAAGCATGCATTAACTTGAAAGAAAGCAACGTAAAGTAGATTAACTTTAGACATTTTGAAAGGAGAGGGTAAAACAATGAGTATTTAAAACTAAGATTGGAATTACAGGGCAGAAAGTGACTCTCTGCTTTCTCCTCACTTCTAAACCCTTAGTGGCCAGGATTACATCTCCAGGCACATAGTCTAAGCAGCCATCAAATGTTCCCATCCTAATATCCGGTGATATTTTCCTCAGCTTTCCTGAAATCATGTAGGATATTGACAAAAAAAAATCAAGTCCATGTCTTGAATAAGTCTTTAGATCTGCATAAATATGTTTAGCAAGTAACTGCATATCAACTACATTCTGTTTTAGATTAGCTTATCGGGCAAAGGAAATGAATTTCCCCCAGAATGCTCAGCTTTTACTATGCAAAAATGACTTGTTCATAACAAACATTAACATCACACTCTGTTATCTTTAAACTAACCAGATAATGCTTTTGTTTTGTTTATTCAAATTAGGGGAAATATTCAATATTGAAAAGTACAACTTAAAATAAGCTATCAACTATCTACATTTTAAATAATATAAATTATATTTGAGTCTTTATTTCCTTTTCCTTTTTTTTTAAGTCTAAACTAGTCTTAAAATTTCCCAACTATGTTTTGGTGTTTTCTAATAGCTTTGCAAAGGAATTTGAAAACAAGCATCCTTAAACAACACAGCCCAAGTACAATTGTCCTTTTCCTTGTGCTTGTTAAGTTGAATGCAATAGTTTAGCTGGTTTTCAGGACTGGAAAAAAAGTAAAATATAGGAAAAATATGATTATGGATGTTCTTTTATAGAATGACATATCCTCTATAAAATCCAAATGTGATTATTTGGATATTTGAATAATAGAAAGTAACTGGGTAAATTCTGGAAGTTCTGGTGGCATTAATGAAGTAGCAATGGCTAAGAGGTCATTCTCAATTATGAGATTTTTCATGATCACAAACATACTTATTATGACCAGACTTTATTATCAAATGAGATAAAGATGTGCCAGATGTAAAGAGAAAGAGAAAGCTTATCTCTAGCAGCATATGTGTCTGACGTCATAGAGGTTAGCTTTGGGAGAGGAATGTGTCAGTAGCATCTGGATTGGTAAACAGAGCAGTTGACTGAAAGGCCATATTAAGCCCATCTGCATGTATCCAGAATTTCCTGGCAGTTAGGAACTCTGAGGAATAGACAAAACATTGTCTGTATCCATATCAAACTGCAAGTGTACCAATGTCCGTGTTCAATATTATTCTACTGCAGAGTGTGAGAGTGTGAGCACCCATGCACTGCTCAACATTGTTCTACTTCATATCATACAGCAAAATAAGCTTGTTTATACCCATGAGTCCTGGGTTTTGTGAGCCTTGAAAAGTATATCAAATAAAGAGTTCAATCAGAATATAGAGGAATATGCAATATGTGGTAAATATACTCTTCAAGCCATGGCCTTATATATAAACTCTAGTATTTGAAATTTCCTAAAAATCAGAAAATTAAAGACTGATTCTTTTATAAAACTAAATTTATTGGATTTATTTGATATTAAATTTATTGGAAGTTAATTTAATTTAACATGATTGGACTTAAGAGTTCATTAGACATGTTAGTTTAACAAAAAGCACACGGTGATGATAAAATAGCCAAGGAAATGTTATTTAACTGTGTGGAAATGTGGATTTAAACAATGGTAATACTGTGTGTAGTGGAATTTCAAATTAAATCAAATTCCTATTAAAATATTGTTAGTAACTTACTTTATTAATACTCCTTCATCTAGTACCTAGAAAATGACTCAGAGGGTAAAATGTAGTTACACAAGCATGAACCTAAGTTCAGAACCCCCGCATTTGTATAAAAGTTAGAGCAACACACATCTATTAACCTAGTACTGAGGGATAATGAGTAGACCCTTGGGGTTCACTAGCCATTCAATTTAACTGAGCTCATGAACTCCAGGTTCAGTGAAAGACCCCATTGCTTATGAGAAGAGAGAGCCTAAATTGGAGGTCTCCATTGGATCACTAACCTTGGAGCTAGAGGGAACCCTGTGGACCAGAGGGAAGAAAGATTGTAGGAGTCAAGGGATATAGGGCAGCAGGGGAACCCAATGGACCAGCTAAGTAGGACTCATATGTCTATACAGAAACTGAACTGGCAAGCAGGTAGCCTGCATGGTCTATATGAGGCATTTAGGTTAGGATTGTTAGCTTGCTGTTTTGTGAGACTTCTGATAGTGGAAGCAGGTGTGTTTCTGAATCTTGTCTACTCTTGGATCTTGTTTCCTATTGCGCTGACTTGTCCAGCCTCAATATGCCTTGTCATATTATATATTGATGGTCCCATTTGGTTGTTATCTCTTGGAGCCCTGCTCTTTTCTGAAGGGAAACAAAGGGAAAATGAATTTGGGGGAAAGGGGAGGTGTAGAGAGCTGAATGGAGCTGGAGGAGTGGACTGAGGGGAAATGGTTGCCAGGGTGTATTGTATGAAAGAAGAGAAGAAACTATTTCCATTAAAAAAGAAAAAGGAAAAGGAAAAAAAGAAAGATCTGACTCACCTAATAAGATAGAGAGCAATGAGAGATGTAACTTCTGACTTTCTGACTTCTGACTTTCATATTACATGTGCAAATGCACATGGACCCCCACACACACACACATACACACACACACACACATTTACACACACACACATTTACACAAGGAAATACATAAATAGCACACAGCATGCACAGCACACACAATACACACACACACACACACACAAAACTATTCATCATCTTTAAAATAAAGATGTAAAGTTTCATCACTTCCCACATTGCAAAACAAGGTTACATTTCCAGAAAATGAACTAGCCCTTAAAGGACAGCATAGAATTGTGTACGGAAAAAAAAATCAACAAAGATAATCAGTGCTTTGGCTCCTAAAACTCAAGAGGAACAAGTTATTTCCTCTTGTTTTACACACACACACACACACACAAATATATCATATGCATATAAATATATCATATACACATATATGTAATAAAGTAAGTGAAATAATGAATGTCAAATCTACTAACTCTTTCAGAGGTAACATTCAAATAAACTCTTTTCCAAACCTAGAAGCTAATGGTACCAATAAAACTTCCATAATTTGGGAGCAAGAGAAAGGGAAATATTGGAAATGTTCTTCATATATGAAAGTGTACATTTAAGAGAGTATTTCCAGCATGGCATGGTTGTTGTGTATGCTATTGGAAAGGCCATGGCTGACTAAGGAAGATTAGGCTTCTCAAGAATTATCTATAGGAACACTACAATGAATGCTGAAACAATCTGTGCATAGAGAATAAATGGCTTTTATTATTCAGCAAATGTCGATGACTATTACATTTTTCAATTAGGCTCTAAATTCTAGAGTCTAGAAAACATATCGGTATAATTCAAACCAAATACAGTGTCAGGAAGAAGATGTCCAAGTAAGCAATTGTAGAACATAATGACATGAGTCCTGGTATGATTAACACAGGCTTGTCTCACACTTCAACTTATTTACCGCACCTTGCGGGAGGATCAGATTGATATTTTTGGCAGACTTGCTGCACTAGCCAAGAATTGAAAAGAAAGAGTGTTTATCAAGAAACCGCGCATAATTTACTAGGTTAGAGGTAAGGTAGAGGAAGAGAGACTGAGACTGAGCAGAATGGTTCACACCTTCAATCCCAGAACTCAAGTGGCTGAGGCAGGAGGATCTCTGTGAGTACAAGGCCAGCCTGGCCTACATAATAATTTCTAGGACAACATGGAATGTGTCATGAGCCAGAGAGATCCTGTGAAGAGAGAAGGGCAGGTGGGAAGGAGCAGCACTGGAGGTAATTTATGTGTGGCATGTTGAAGACAGTGATTTATGATGTGCTTTATCTGGATGCCTCTTCAAAGAGAGTAGGACACTGTCAAGACAGAACAAGAGAATAAAGAATGAAGAGAGGGCAGATTTACGGCTCTAACTGATCAGATTTCAATATCATTTTGACTGAATAATTAGGGAAACCTAAATTTTTCATATTCCATTACTTTTTACTCTGGCCCTGCAAAGTACATATTGTGCAGCATTTGGCAATAATAATAATAATAATAATAATAATAATAATAATAATAATAATAATAGTAATAAAGTTGGCCCTCAGCTTACTCTTCCCTTAAAGTTGTACTACACCTTGAACTGTTATAAAATAAAAATGGTCTGGAAAAATTTCACTCATTTCATCAAATACAATCAATTATTATTTAGCACAAAGTTTCCCAGACCCTTCTCTCACTCAACCATTCTTGTGTAAATAAAGTTGTGTCACTGTTCTTTTTAAGAGGGATCTATCAGAATGTACACTAGCACAAAGGAGGCAAGATCACATGACAATGTATGGGCAGAAACCCATTCATGCAGGGCTGGGTTAACAGTGTCCTGGGCGAATCTTGCTTCTACAAAACACTCAGGGATCAACTTGGAGCTAAGCACTACTACAAACCCGAGGCATTCCTATTTCAATTGCATAAGTGATAAGAGTGTGGTATAAAGAGGACTATGTTTCTCCAACACAAGAAGAATGTTTCCGGGTTAATATATGATGGTGACCAAGCTGCTGTAGCAAAGAACTAGGGTCGTTAATGTCGCGATACCTGAGCAACCTGCCCAGAGTAATACACCTGTGGTTAACGGCATCACAGACGGAAACTTCTGAAGCTAATTACAGGGCTTCTTAACAAGAGGCTTGTAAACTATGAAGAGTCTTCTGTGATTTCTGCCAACATAACCCATATTTTGCCAATTACAATTTTAAAAGTAGGTGCTTGTGCATGTGGGATGGGGAGGCAGATCCCTCTGTTTGTTATCTTTCCAAGTCATGTAAAGATTCAGGTTATTTTTAAGACCATGTATTTATAATCTTACTTCCTTAATTCAAACATTTGATTGAAAATCAGTCCCATAAAAATTATATGTGTTTTGTGATTTTAAATACTGTGTATCTCTCAAATTGAAGGTTTTTAATTTCATTTAAATTTAGCCTTGATTTTAACTTGGTGCTTCTCAAACCCAAGTCTCAATCAGAAACACACAGAGTCATTTTAATACTAATTCCTACCTTTTACTCTTACCGGTTCTACTTTTGATTTGAGTCTGGAAAGCTCTGTTTATTAGACACTTCTCTCAAACTTTGGGTGCAGATATGGGAATAGTGACTGTTGTCCTCACTGTGATGTCTTTTTCATTAAATGGAGGAGCAAGGAACTTGCCATGCCTAAGTATGACTATCCTCCCTAAGTGCTTTTTCTGGCTGTTCTGTGTGACAATGGACATAAACTCTAAATGGTATTTTCCATAGGAAAGTCTGTGGCTAATAGCTACCACATACTGAATATTCTAATATTAATCTAAACTGGAAAAAATCTTTAAAATTAAAAAGTGCCCTTCAATCACTAGTACCACTCAGTTTGTCAGTCAAAAGTATCCCTGAAAAGGATCTGGTTCTAATCAGATCAGTGAGCTTCTGGTGTGAATGCAGGTGCAAAGGTCCTCCCAGAATGCTCAGATATTTCTATGATCACCTAGTGAGTTTTATCACAGGACATAATTCACAAGTCAAAAAGAGAAATGTCAAAAAAAGCATTTCACATAGAGAATTTAAGAAGTAAAGGCAACCGACTTATAGAAAACAAGTGGCTGGAGTGGCCAGTGCTAAAAGGCTGTCAGCTAGGCCCAGTCTGCGTTTTCAGATTCTATCCGTTAGGGTTGCTGGACTTTCGAACTTAGGAAATTATTTTCAAAATTTGAAATTAAAGAAGATGTGTTAACTGCAATTTGTTTAAATCTTATTCTAATATCTATGGAAGGGGATGAGGTTATGGCTCAGTTGGTAGTGTTTGCCTAGCAAACATGGAGCCCTGAGTTTAATCATTACCCCATAAAGTTGTCATGGAGGTATTTGCCTATAATACCAGTAGTGGGAAGGTAGAAACTTGAGGATTAGAAGTCAAGATCATCATTTGAGACACAATAATTTTGAGGCCACCCTAAACTATATAAAACATTCTTTCTCAAAAAAATGATTAAAATATTTGAGGAAAGAACTTAGAACATTTATTTGTCAAAGAATCATATTACCAGTAGAAATATCTTTAAATAAGTCATTGAGATATAGGAATGACTGAGAGCAGAGCGCCTCCTACAGGCAATGGGTCAAGAAAACTCTGCAGAGGGAAAACACAATATTTTGTGTGTGAAATTGGCCTTCAGAAAAACACACACAGATAATGCCACCCACTGAAATTCATTATTGGTTATTATATATTAAAATGTCTGTTTTAACAAAAACTGCTAGAAGTACAAACACATGATCAAGCAATCTCACAGTCCCCAAGAAGCCAGAGTATCTACATTTCACATCTATTTTAATGATATGTAATCATGACCTAGTTTCTAGAGACAGAAGTAGATGTCCTACCACATCAACATTCCAGAAAATCAGTGTCATTTGGTACAGACAACTTCATAACATCCAAGAAAGAATGAAACTATGAAGCTATTCTGGTAAGGATTATGGTGTAATTATACACTTTCAAAATTGTATTACTTAGAGATAATGAATTTTGTACCCTTAAAGGAGATGAAAAACACATTTTTATCTTTGCCTTTCAATATTAAGTAAAAGCTATCTTAGTTTTCTAACAGTATAATTGCATTTAATTTTAACTGCATATAATTAACATTCTTTGAAAATAATAATAGAATTAAAAAACAATGACTGAAAGTAAAATAACCAAAGATGATAGGAATAAAAATGCATTTTATATTAATCTAACTCTCCAGTTAATTAATTGCCGAAACAATAAAGCAATGTGGACTGTGTCCAACTATCACTGTCAATGAGCTTTAGAGATAACAACTCTGGAAATATCCAAGTAATTAGTCAGAGACAAAGAAGTCCAGGATGGAATGTGTTTGGATATTATGATAGAGACTACTTTSGTAGAAAGTAGACAAAATGCCAGAGAGCACTGACTGCCTCCAAACATTGGCACAGAGAACATTAGCTATTACTGTAGGTTAGAATCTCATGGTTGGTGGTGTGATTCCATGAATGTCTTTACTTCAGGAATCAACAAAATGGCAAGTGGCAAGACTGAACCCCTAGATATACTAGGTAAAAGATAAACTTTAACAGAAAGGTGGTTAAGAATCCACAGCAAATCTGCAAGGTACCCTCCTATGAGCAATGAACAAAAGAGAGGAAAAAGGATAGTAAATGGAAAGACACATCACCTACCATCTAGTGTCTGTGTCAGAAACAGAAGTTTAGAAATTGTATATCATATAAGAACACACCATGCCTTGGTCTGCCCTGATGAATGCATGTATTATTACTCTTTTCTTGTGACATGAAGGTGGGATGGGCTTTCTGAACCAAGTACTAGAGAGGACTCAGCTCCTCCATCTCAGTATATTGAGGATATGGCCAGATAGAATCTCCTCAAGCTTCCCAAAATATCAAGAAAAAATATTTTGAAACTACATACATACTAAAAGTCATAGTTTTTTGTTGATGTGGCAAAATACTAACCAAAAGCAACTTGGGGATGAAAGCATTTATTTCACCTTAAGTTTTTCAATGACTGTGCATCATCCAAGGAAGTCAAAGCAGTCATTCAAGGCAGGAGCCTGGCAACATGAACTGAGCCAAAGACTATAGGTACAGCTGCTTGCTAGCTTGCTTTCTTATGTAACACTAGACCTCCCACCCACGAGTGGCACCACTCACAGTGACCTGTGCCCTCCCACATCAAACATTAATCACGAAAATGAGTCACAAATTTGCCCAATGGGCCAGTCTGATAAAGGATTTTATTTGCATTTTCACTCTCGATGGCTCAGGTTTTTATTGCTTCATATTATTTGATAAAGCAGAAGTCAAATGTTAAATAAAACCTCATATCTTTAGGATATTAGAAATATTTATTTTGTAATTAGTACTTTTTCCTTAATTTGTATTGTTTTTCAATATAGCTAAACTGGCCCATCCTTGGGTTGGTGGCTTTGTTGGTTTGTTTTGCAGTGTTGAGTACTGACCCTAGGGTCCAAATGCATGCACCATGAGCACCCTGCCAGTTTCTGTCCTTAGACTTAGGACTAATCAAGCTGACTCGACAAACAAAACCTCAAACCTGAGCCTTTAAATGTAGTGAAAGTATGTGAGTTATAAACTCACATCTATCACCAACCTTTTACAGAATGCAGTATAGCTCAACATATAAGAAACTTATGAAAGAAAATAAAATACTATTTTTCTATAAGAAATATCTCCTAGCACTTTAAAATATAGATCATATAATAACAACATATTTATTCAACTACTTTAAAATCCAAATTTTAAAGATTTATTTTTAATTCCATGTAGGTGCATATGCCCGTATATAGATAGATATGTGCACATGACTGCAGATGCCCTTCGAGACCAGAGGCATTGGATCCTCTTGAGCTTGTGTTACATATGGTTGTTAGCTGTGTGATTAGATTCTGTGAACTGAAATCAGATCCTTTGCAAGAACAGCAACCTCTAAGCCATCTCTCCATCTCTCCAAATCTAATTTTTATATTGATTTATATTACTTAGGTCATTTTGAAACAGGATTAGGAAGGCAGATTTATGATTGTCATTTGAGAATCAGGATTTGAGTAGAATGAAAAAGAAAAGAAAGTCACTTTCCAAAGGAGAAACATTCTACAAAATACTTTATTAAATCTCCTCAATGTTTTTCAAAGTCATGAAAACAAAGATGGTTAATAAATAGTCCAAGCCAAAGGGCGCCTGGAGAAATGCATTCATCAAGGGCAGTGTGGTGTTGCATGGGATACTGAGACAGGAAAATGTCATGAGATAAAAGCCAAAGAAATGTAAATAAAACTTATTTATTTACAATGGACTATCAACATCAGTTCATTATGTCTCAATACAATCTCTCGAAGAGGGAAAATTCCAGAAAACTGGAAACTTTTACTATGAGTCAAGACAAATCTTTGTGCAAGAATATGTCAGCCTAAAGACTTCATGTTAAGGTATCTAATTTAGGGTATATTTTCAAGAAATGTATTTTTTTAATGAACAGCTATTACGGTATATTTAAAGTTTAATTAGCTAACATTCAAAAAATGTCCATGTATTTAGAAACACAGAAATAAAGATAAATTTCAAAGTTTCAAAAATAATACTAAAACAATATTACTTTAACATTCATGAATACATCATAAAATCTATATAGAAYAGAAAAATTATTTTGGTGCTTTAAGATACAGCAATCATGGCAAAGGCCCCAAGGGTGAGCTGATTTCTATAATTCTCACTCTAGCACCCTCCCCTGGAGGGTATATTCCCTTGTGTCCTTTACTTTATCTTAGATCAGGGAAGTGTGCTACATATTAACATACTGAAAGGCTGAAGGTACATCTAACACAACAATGGTTAAATGTATTGAACTAAACTAGCCATAAGGATCCTGAATTTTTATGTAGATGTGTATTCAGGTATACACACAGTGCAGAAGAGAATGGGATTTTTAAATTAGTAAAGTATGTCACACTATTGTACAAAAGTTAAATTTCATTACCTTGCTTATGTTTTATGGTTGCCTCCTTCTTCCCCTCCTTTCTTGGGTTCTAAGAGAACTCTGTTCAGGCATCCAAAGACACAGCTCATGATTTTCATTATAATTAGAATTACCATCAGGGAGACCTGAACTAAGTCATGTGTCTAAGGACCAGGCCTTCCAATAAAAATAGTCAGTTTAACAATTGCATTAAAGGAAATGAAATAAGCTGCATGAGAAAAAGGTTTTCAGCTACTAAGTACTACACAAAGACTCCTTTTTGGTTGATCCACATTTATGTTCTATTGGAGGGTGACACATTGAACCTGGAAGGAAGGAAGATTTTTGTATCAGTGAACAGCCTAGGTTATACAGTAATTTCCCATCTCAAAAACAAACCAATCTACCTAAAATGCACCAAAAAGTACACCTTGATGTTTGGGATTTTAAAGTATTCTAGTGATAATCAGTATTACTTTATTTAAGGTAAATTATTAAATTAGCTCTATGCATTCATTTTAGGACACATTTACTTTGAGCTTTTTGGGAAAGTAAAAACTGTAACAGGCACAGTGGGGAGATGACTAACATAAACCATGATTCCAAACAACTTGGTATGAAGTCACTGTTGGAAATGTCTGAGCAACATGTGAAGAAAATTAATGGTGTACTACAGACCTTCTCAGTCTGCAGTGTTAATAATGACAGGGTCTTGTTGCACAGTGCACTTTTCATAACTCATCTGATCCACACTTGAAACAGAAATTAGTTTTCTATTTTACAGACAAGGAGATGAGAGCTCTTGAAGTGACATGATTTTTTACCAACTCAATGAAGAGTCCATTTTCGAAGTGTTTTTATGCGACTCAAAGGAGCCCATTCTTCTGAGGCCTTAGCCAGACTGCTAGTAATACGAAAGGGAGGAAAAACTTTATTGGAATGATTCATTTGTGTTTCTGGATGTCTCACTCACTAAAAAATGTACTCAAAAGAATCATATGGTCATAGAAAAGATAAGATTATATGTTACTAGTCTTTTTTAAAACAATTTTGAACATAAATTTCATTTAAATAGCAATGTACTTTCTGTTTGAAAATGTACTCCTCACATGAGACATATCCAAACATGTATAATCCTCCCATGAAATTCTAGTCATCTTATTTTTATGTTAAATGCTTAAACTTTATGACAAACACACACTGTGAAAATTAGTTGTCCCATGTTTCACACTATTTTATCGTAACTACAATTTTATGTATATATAAATAAAAATATAATTTATGTGCATATATGTATATATGTGTGAGTAAATGTATATAAAGCACCACTCTATTTTGTATTTTTAATTTTTATTGAAGATGTGCTTTTTATTTTATTTTTCAAGACATATTTACTGGGTAGCCCTGGCTGTCCTGGCTCTGTTTCTGTAAATCAAATTGAACTAGAACTCAGAAATCTGCTTGACTCTGCCTCTGCCTCCTGAGTGCTAGGATTAACAATTTGTGTCACCATATGTGGTTCCTTAAGATATACTTTAAGTTGACTTCCATTTAATACATAATTTGGAATAATCTCAAATTTGATCATTTGTATAGTTTTTCTACAATATGTACAAACATAATGTAGAAACCTAAAATAATACCTGACTTTTTAAACTTATCTCAGTGGCTGCCTAAAGTAGCCCAATGCTGACTATGAGATTTAGGAATGTGGGTAATTCTGAAGTTAGCTTGTGCCATAAAAATATAGTTTGTTAACAGAGTTCATCAACTTATTGTATTAAAATAACACTTAAAATCTATATTAAGATATTGCTAATGTTATAATAGTCCTAGCTTTATTTATAAGAATATACCGAATATAAGTGTAATAACTCACTCTACTCATTAGAATCTAAAGAAATGGTGATCTTGAAATGACAAGTATTATTAATAAATATCCATGAAATATAATAGCTATTATTGCTTATTCCATCTCTTTAATTTCCTCAGCACTCTTACCCAGATTGGAAGCATACATGAAGTCAACCATATGCATGAATTTTGCTTTAATTGCTCCTCCATTTTTTTCTGTGATAAATAACACTGACATACAGATACAATTTTACTATAACTATCCTGAAATCTGTATTAAATGTATCCACTAAAATTGTCTTCTTGAGTCTTCCTGGTTTCGGTCTCTATTTGGGGGCTATTCTCTGCCATAGATCTCCATATCCAGGTGGCACAGGAAGATAGCTAACCTCCCAGGAGTTCAGAGAGGCCTGAGAGTGAAGGTAGGACAAACCCTGCTGCTCAGAGGAACATGCCTGAAACCTTGAGGACACAAGAACCCAGGGGCAGCCTGGGACAAGAATATTACAATTTCCATCTGTGCCCAGAGCTGATCCTGGGCCATAGAGCTACATACACGTATACCACCACAAGAGAGTTGGTCTCCCAGGAGGGCCTACACACCTGAGTGCACAAGTAAGACCACCACTTCTCTTCAAATTTATGGTCCCCAAGAGGGACCTGCCCAGAGCCATCAGGACACGGGAACCAAGGATGAGCTGAGGACAGGATGCTCCTGGTTTCTGTCTGCACACTTGGGCTTATCCTGTATCACAGCTCTCCATACCTAAATTCTTCCCAGAGAGAACTGGTCTCCGAGGAGTACTGACATGCAAGCTTGCAGGACAGATAAGCCACAGTCATAGACAGTAAGAACAGCTAACACCAGAGATAACCAGATGGCAAAAGGCAAATGGAAGAATATTACATTACCAACAGAAACCAAGGTGACATGGAATCAACTGAACCCAGTTTTCCCACAACAGTGAGCCCTGGCTACCCCAACATACCAGAAAAGCAAGATTTGGATTTAAAATCACATCTGATGATGCTGATAGAGGACTTCAAGGAGGATATAAGTAACTCCCTTAAAGAAACACAGGAGAACGTGGGTCAACCGGTAGAAACTCTTAAAGAGGAAACACAAAAACCCCTTAAAGAATTATAGTAAAATACACACACACACACACACACACACACACACACACACACGTACTCACGCACGCATGCACACACACGCACGCGCGCACACACACACTAGTGAAGGGACTGAAGAAAACCATCCAGGATCTAAAAATAGAAGTAGAAACAATAAATAAATCACAAAGAGAGACAATGCTGGAGATTAAAAAAAAACTAGGAAAGAAATCAGGAGTCATAGATGAAAGCATCAACAACAGAATACAAGAGATAGAAGAGAATCTCAGGTGGTGAAGACACCCGAGCAAACATTGAAAGAACAGTCAAAGAAAATGCAAAATACAGAAAGCTTATAACCCAAAACATCCAGGAAATCCAGGACACAATAAGATGAAACCTAAGGATTATAGAAGTAGAAGAGAGCAAAGATTTACAACTTAAAGGGCCAGGAAATATCTTCAACAAAATTATAGAAGAAAAATCCCTAACCTAAAGAAAGAGATGCCCATGAACATACAAGAAGCCTACAGAACTCCAAATAAACTAGAGTAGAACAAAAATTTCTCCCATCACATAATAATCAAAACACTGAATGCACTAAACAAAGAAAGAATATTAAAGTAGCAAGGGGAAAAGGTCAAGTAACATATAAAGGCAGACCTATCAGAATTATACCAGCTTCATCACCAGAGACCATGAAAGCTAGAAGATCCTGGACAAATATCATACAGACCCTGAAAGAATACAAATTCCAACCCAGACTACAATACCCAGCAAAACTCTCAATTATCATAGATGGAGAAACCAAGATATTCCATAATAAAATGAAATTTACACAATATCTTTCCACAAATACAGCTCTACAAAGGATAAGAGATGGAAAACGCCAACACAAGGAGGGAAATTACACCCTAGAAAAAGCAAGAAAGTAATATTCTTTCAACAAATACAAAAGAAGATAACCACACAAACATAAAAATAACATCAAAAATAAGAGCAAGCAACAACCATTGTTCCTTAATATGCCTTAACATCAATGGACTCTATTCCCCAATAAAAAGATATAAACTAACAGACTGGATACATGAACAGGACCCAGGACAGTATTTTGCTGCATACAGGAAACACACCTCAGGCACAAAGACATATACTACCTCAGAGTAAAAAGCTGGAAAACAATTATTCAAGCAAATGGTACCAGGAAACAAGCTGGAGTGGCCATTCTAATATTGGATAGTATTGACTTTCAACCAAAAGTCATCATAAAAGATTAGGAAGGACACTTCACACTCATCAAAGGAAAAATCTACCAAGAAGAACTCAATTCTGAACGTCTATGCTCCAAATGCAAGGGCAACCACATTCATAAAAGAAACTTTACTAAAGCTCAAAATGCACATTACACCTCACACAATAATTGTGAAGGACTTCAACACCCCACTCTCATCGATGTGCAAATAAGGGAAACACAAACTAAACAAAGACAGTGAAACTTACAAAAGTTATGAACCAAATGGATTCAACAGATATCTATAGAACATTTCATCCTAAATCAAAAGAATATACCCTCTTCTCAGCATCTCATGGTACCTTTTCTAAAATTGACAAAGTAATTGGTCACAAAAGACCCTCAGTGGATATAAGAAGATTGAAATAATCCCATGCTGCCTATCAGATCACTATAGATTAAGACTGATTTTCAATAGAAAAAAAAAACCCCAAAACCCACATATATATGGAAGCTGAAAGATGCTGTACTCAATGATACCTTGGTCAAGGAAATAAATCAAAGACTTTTTAGAATTCAATGAAAATGAAGCCACAACATACCCAAACTAATGGGACACAATGAAAGCAATGTTAAGAGGAAAGCTCATAGCTCTGAGTGCCTCCAAAAAGAAAATGGAGAGAGCATAAACTAGCAGCTTAACAGCACACCTGAAAGCTCTAGAACAAAAAGAAGTTAATACACCAAAAAGAAGTAGATGGCAAGAAATAATCAAACTCAGGGCTGAAATCAACTAAGTAGAAACAAAAAGAGCTATACAGAAAATCAATAAAACGAAGAGCTGGTTCTTTGAGAAAATCAACAAGATAGATAAACCCTTAGCCAGACTAACCAGAGGGCATAGAGACAGTATCCAAATTAACAAAATCAGAAATTAAAAGGGAGATATAACAACAGAAACTGAGGAAATTAAAAAAATCCTCAGATACTACTACCAAAGTCTATACTCAACACAACTGGAAAATCTGGATGAAATGGACAATTTCCTAGACAGATAGCAAATACTGAAGATAACAGGATCAGATAGACCATGTAAACAGTCCCATAACCCATAAAGAAGTAGAAGCAGTCATTGAAACTCTCCCAACCAAAAAATAGCACAGGACCAGATGGTTTTAGTGCAGAATTCTATCAGACCTTCAAAGAAGACCTAATACCAATACTCTTTAAACTATTCCACAAAATAGAACAAAAGGAACACTACCCAATTTGTTCTACAAAGCCAAAATTACCCTGATACCTAAACTACACAAAGACCCAACAAAGAAAGAGAACTTTAGACCAATTTCCCTTATGAATATTGATGAGAAAATACTCAATAAAATTCTTGCCAACCATATCCAAGAACACATCACAATGATTATTCACCATGATCAAGTATGCTTCATCCCAGGGATGCCGGGATGTTTAAATATATGGAAATCCATCAATGTAATTCACTACATAAACAAATTCAAAGAAAAAACCACATGGTCATTTCATTAGATGCTGAGAAGGCATTTGACAAAATTCAGCATCCCTTCATCTTTAAAGTCTTGGAAAGATCAGGGATTCAAGGCCCATACCTAAATGTGGTAAAAGCAACATAAAACAAACCAGTAGTCAACATCAAACTAAACGGAGAGAAACTTGAAGCAATCCCACTAAAATCAGGGGCTACATTAGGCTGCCCTCTCTCTCCATACCTATTCAATATAGTACTTGAAGTTCTAGCAAGAACAATTAGACAACAAAAAGAGGTCAAAGGAATACAAATTGAAAAGGAAGAAGTCAAAATATCACTATCTGCAAATGATATGACAGTGTACTTAAATGACTCCAAAAACTCTACCAGACAACTCCACAGCTGATAAACAACTTCTGCAAAGTGGCCGGATATAAATTAACACAAACAAATCAGTAATGTTCCTAAATCAAAGTATAAACAGGCTGAGAAAGAAATTAGGGAAACAACAACCTTAACAATTGTCACAAACAATATAAAGTATCTTGGTGTGACTCTAACCAAATAAAAGAACTGTATGTTAAGAACTTCAATTCTCTGAAGAAAGAAATCAAAGAAGACCTGAGAAGATGGAAAGATCTCCCATGCTCATGGATTGGAAGGATTAATATAGGAAAAATGGCCATCTTCCCAAAAGCAATCTACAGAATCAATGCAATCTGCATCAAAATTCCAACTCAATTCTTCATAGAGTTAGAAAAAGCAATTCTCAAATTCATCTGGAATAACAAGAAACCCAGAATAGCTAAAACTATTCTCAACAATAAAAGAATTTCTGTGGAAATCAGTATCCCAGACCTCAAGCAGTGCTACAGAGCAACAGTGTTAAACACTGCATGGTATTGGTACAGTGACAGGCAGGTAGATCAACGAATAGAATTGAAGACCCAGAAATGAACCCATATACCTATGGTCACTTGGTCTTTGACAAAGGCACTAAAACCATCCAGTGAATAAAAGATAGTCTTTTCAACAAATGGTGCTGGGTCAAGTGGTGGTTAGCATGCAGAAGAATGAAAATCGATCCATTCTTACCTCCTTGTACAAAGCTCAACTCCAAGTGGATCAAGGACCTCCACATAAAACCAGACACACTGAAACTAATAGAAAAGAAAGTGGGAAAGAGCCTCGAGTGCATTGACACAGAGAAAAATTTCCTGAACAGAAACCAATAGCTTATGCTCTAAGAACAAGAATTGACACATGGGGCCTCATAAAATTACAGAGTTTCTGTAAGGCAAAGGACACTGTCAATAGGAAAAAAATTGCAAACAACAAATTGCGAAAAGATCTATACCAATCCTACATCTGATAGATGGCTAATATCCAATATATACAAAGAACTCAAGATGTTAGACTCCAAAGAACCAAATAACCCTATTAAAATGGGGTACAGAACTAAATAAAGAATTCTCAGCTGAGGAATACTGAATAGCTGAGAAGCAGCTAAAGAAATGTTCAACATCCTTAATCATCAGGGAAATGCAAATCAAAACAACCCTGATATTTGACCTCACACCAGTCAGAATGGCTAGGCTCAAAACTAGGTGACAGCAAGTGTTAGTGAGGATGTGGAGAAGGAGGAACACTCCTCCACTGCTGGTGGAATTGCAAGCTGGTACAACCATTCTGGAAATCAGTTTGGTGGTTCCTCAGGAAATTGGACTTAGTACTACCAGAGGACCCAGATAAACTACTACAGGGCAATTACACAGAGGATTCCCCAGTATGTAATAAGGATACATGCACCACTATGATCATAGCAATCCTATTTGTAATAGCCAGAAGCTGGAAATAACCCAGATGTCACTCAATAGAGAAATGGATACAGAAACTGTGGTACATTTACACAATAGAATACTACTCAGCTATTGAAAACAATGAATTCATGAAATTATTAAGCAAATGGATGAAACTAGAAAATATCATCCTGAGTGAAGTAACCCAATCACAAAAGAACACACACAGTATGCGCTTACTGATAAGTGGATATTAGCTCAGAAGCTTGGAATACCCAAGTTACAATTCACAGACCAAATGAAGCTCAAGAAGAAGGAAGATAAAAGTATGAATACTTTGGTCCTTCTTAGAAGGGGGAACAAAACAGCCATGGGAGGAAATGCATTGACAAAGTGTGGAGTAGAGACTGAAGGATAGGCGATCCAGAGACAGCCCCATCTGGGAGTCCACCCCATACACTGTCACCAAACCCAGACACTATTGTGGATGCCAACAAGCGCTTGCTGACAGGAGCCTGATAGTGTTGTCTTCTGAAAGGCTCTGCCAGTACCAGACAAATACAGAGGTAGGTGCTCCCAGCCAAGCATTGGACTGAGCATTGGACTGGTCCCAATGGAGGAGCCAGAGAAAGGACCCAAGGAGGTGAGGGAGCTGTTAGTTCCATAGGAGTAACAACATTACGAACCAACCAGTACTCTCAGAGTTCCCAGGGACTAAACTACCAACCAAAGAGTATATATAGAGGGACCCATGGCTCTAGCTGCATATGGAGCAGAGGATGGCCTTGTTGACATCGAAGGGAGGAGAGGTCCTTGACCCTGAGAAGACTGGATGCCCCAGTATAGGGGAATATCAGGACAGGGTAGCAGGAGTGGTGGATTGGTGAGCAAGGGGAAGCAGGGAATGGGATAGGGTGTTTTCAGAGGAGAAACCAGAAAGGAAATAACAGTTGAAATGAAAATAAAGAAAATATCTAATAAAAAATTGTCTTCTCAAATGACATGTCAGCCATTTCACCTTCTCAAAGCCTCAGTAATTGTTCTAAAACACCTTCTGTCTTAATAACAAATTTATTCTCACCTTGAGATTTATGTCATTTCCTTGACTCTGGATATTCACACCTTATAGGCTCCATCTGCTACTCCCCTGCCTTCATTACCCCCTACTCTCTGGACTATCCATTTCCATTAAGATTATTTGCTTGTGTCAGTTCAAAAACCTATATCCACACCATCAAGAACTACTCATATCTTTTTCCCAGTGTGACACCTAAAACTCTCAGATGTCTGGYGTCTAACTTCGTAATACACAAGGTCTGAGATATTACCTACCTCACAACTTGCTTCTACCACAGTGGGAGACTGAGGAGAATTGTGTGGAAGTTTGTAAACTCACAGAGGTTCACAAGGGCTACTGAGGGCTGACATCTGATCCAGACTTTCTTTCCCATCNGTCTAACTTCGTAATACACAAGGTCTGAGATATTACCTACCTCACAACTTGCTTCTACCACAGTGGGAGACTGAGGAGAATTGTGTGGAAGTTTGTAAACTCACAGAGGTTCACAAGGGCTACTGAGGGCTGACATCTGATCCAGACTTTCTTTCCCATCATGTACTGTGAGGCCTAGCTTGAAGCTGTGCCCATTGGTGGATTCAATTCTGGTCTTCTAACAGTGTGTGTGTGTGTGTGTGTGTGTGTGTGTGTGTGTGTGTGTGTGTGTGTGTTCCTGCCTGCCCCAAATTGTCTAGGATAAGAAAACATGACACTACTTCCAAAATTTCTGACTGCAGATTTTTTAAAAGCTTAAAGGCACCCATGTTCTCTATTAAAATTAGGCTTCTTAAATGGCATTGACTTAGTATCAATTCAGTAGGTAGGTTTTGAATGCCCATTGTGTCCCTTGTATTAGAACAGCACAACAAAATAAAAAGCATCTTAATATCAAGTGAATCACAGTTCGGTTAGAGAAGCAAGCACAAAGACAAGGCATTTTGGCCAATGTAAATGTTGATGTGGTATAAATCCAGTGATCTAGGTAATGAACAAAATCCAGAAGACCCTTCACAGAAGAGCAGCCTGTAAACCTAATTTGGAAAAGGAGTGAGATATAACCAGGCTATAGCAAAGAATGGCGACATTACAGCAGCAAGAGAATTTTCTGGAGAAGATAATTGATAAGTGGGATGTATCTATTCTTGAAATAAAGGAAGAGCTCAAGGATGAAATTCCTAAACAACTTGATGCAATTGTGAAGATTCACTTGCTAAGGATTACTGGGGTATAATTTTGATTCCAATCTGTTTTTCAGATCTTGAAGGAGGAAAAAAAATCAATGCTTCTATGAATCATCTGCAAAGCAGATGGTTGTACAACAGGGCGTGGACACTCAGAAGCATTCTTCCCATGTAGAACCCCCACTGCTGTGACAAAAACATTGGCCTCTAAAAAGAGAGAGTATACAAGCTCTTGAGAGTTTTCTTAGCCATACAAAAGTCAAAACACAGATAAAAGGGAAAAAATAAACTCCCTGTACTGAGAATCTTGGTTTATTAAACAAATGGGTGGCAAATTGATTAATTTTACCTAGTTAGGAAAGAAAATGGATTTTTAAAGGAAAAGGAAGACAAATAAGAGTTTTTTGCTCTAAATTTTGGGTTAGAAAACTGGACTTGTTAATGTTGGTATCATTTACCTTCATAAAGAAACAGTAGCTGCAATATGTTCTTTGTAGCCATATTATACTCAGAATAATGTCAAATAAAAATGTGTGTGCATATATAATATATGTGCATATATGTTATGTGTATATGCTATATGATACTGTGGAGTTATTTCAAATAACATGAGATATAAGAGGCACTAACTAGTCCATGTAGTTAGTAACTATCCTGAGCCTCATGCGGAGTTTGAGCACTAAGCAGCATGACTAAAGCAGATGAAGCATTCTCTATTTGGTTCTGAGTAGGAACAGATGCCTCACATCCTTTAGAGAGGAAATTGAATTCTTAAGAAGAGGACCTCAGTCCTGCCAAATTAATAAGATAGGGGATTTTACCAGCTCCTGTGATGTATTAGCACACAATTCTCTATTATAACAATAATCCATGCTGAACTGCTGCTTCTTTGAGTTTGGAACCCCACGGAAACCTGAGTATCCCTACCCTATGATCAGAATCATCTGCCAAGATCACAAGCTGCTTTCTCAATCTCTACAGATGTGGAAAGGTGATGAGTACTTCCATACTTATATACAAACTTCATAAATAGGCTCTAGATAAATGAGATGAGATAGGAAAATATTTGCATTCATACAAATCAATTCAAACCAATTCAAGAGGTAAGTAAAATAAGTAAGAAATTACTTAGATTAGAAGGAAAAACGAATCAATAATAATTTATCCCTTATACACCTTTGTTTTCTGTTTTGTACATGTTTTCAAAAGTGTTAAATATAAAAATATATGTATAGTACAGTTCAGTGCAGTAATGAAACTAAAAGTGTAGTATATTCAGTCACATAATCCCCAAATATTTGTTAAATATCCACCACAGTTGAACAACCAATATGCAGATGTTATGTTTAACTCCACACACACAAAATGAAAACATTCAAGCATATGTAAATTAGTAAAGAGAACTTACAAATAACAAATTAAAATAATTCATGATTATGTGAAAGAATAAAAGCAACTATGAAAAATATTAAAAATGTTTATTCTATCTGCCCAGGGAAGGGTAAACAACAAAAATTCACATTGTAACTACTACATAATTGGAGATCCACATCAAATAAGATAATTACATATTATTTTGATCACAAACTGAATCAGAGACCTCATGAATCCATGCAACCTAAAACCTTATCTGTTACTGATTTGTTATAAAAATCTGTATCTATAGTGTTGCCTAGATCAGCACAGAAAGTTTAACAATTAGTAGTAGTAGTAGTAGTAGTAGTAGTAGTAGTAGTAGTAGTAGTAGTAGTAAGCAGTGAGTAGAAGTATTTATTCAGTAGGATTTCTACTATATAAATTTATTATTTGAATGGAAAATATACACTTTGCACAGATCCTTAGACCATAAAAGAAAACTATGACATGAAGATGAGACTGTGGATGTGACTGAGAAGAGAAAAGTCCTTTTTACAAGACAGATGCAAAAGTAAATAAAAGTAACTTCAGATTAAATGTTTGTGAGAAAAACTGACTATGAAGAGAAATAAGAATGAAACTGGAAGCTTGCAAATGAAAGAGGAAGAAAGGTACCCAAAGTGGGACAGGTCAGACACAAGGAGAAATTAGGTAGGCCAGAAAACTATTCGTGAAACTCTGTTACAACACATTTCAAAGCCAACAAGAAGATCCTTTAACATGTCAAACAGAGGAAAGAGATCCAACCAAACAAAGGATCCAAAGGCATCTGAAGATGCACCTAACCCTCAAGAGACTGGAGGTCCCAGGGAGTTTAAAGAGTTGGGAGATCTTATGGGGGGTCATCCTCTTAGAGACAGGGGTGGAGAGGGCAGGGAGGAGGTATGGGATGTGGAACAGCTGGAGAGTAGGCCAGGAGAGGAATAAAATCTGGAAGATAGATAGATAGATAGATAGATAGATAGATAGATAGATAGATAGATAGATAGATAGATAGATAAAAGATTAAATTAAAAATAAATAAAAATGTTTGGAGAATATTCAAAGGATCAGTAGTTGTTTTTCCTGTCTTAATTTATTTATTTGACAATTTGAGTACTTAAAATGTAGTTTTAGTAGACATTTAAGAAATACTAAATAAACTATCAAAACTATATCGTTTATTCATTATAAAACTTGATACAGACAAATACTTAAGAAACTATAGTTCATACACAAAATTATTAGTGAACGTATGGGTGAGATATTGAACAATGAGCCAGTCATGTAACCTCTCAAAAACAAATTAACCAAAATAAAAAATACATGAATTGTCAACATTATTCCCATTTGTAAACAGAGTCATTTGGATATTCTGATAGTCTAAAATTAAAGTGCAGTCATACAATTAGATGGATCTGCTACATAGAAGATATACATACATCATATTTACTTAATATAACAAACCCCTCAAAGGGAATTAGAGGCCTGGAAAGGAAAATAGTGTATAATTAATCTTTTAGAATTATTAAGCTAAATAGATATTTTAAAACACAAGACCTGATAGATGTAGTTTATTTGTATTTTCAAAGAGTATATACATCAAGTATAGGGCCAAAGCTGCTTAAATATTCACTCACTACAGGATTAGAAGATGTTTTGACATTAATAGGAAGCTGGCTTAAGTCAATACACAAATTAATCTCCAAAAAAAAGATGTTTTCAGGTAGAGAAGCCCAAATATGAAGACTTACAAGATTTTAAATACTATCATATTTAATGATATCATAGATAATATCAAAGCAATATTTTTGGGTTTTATGTTGAAATACAGTTAAATTCCTTTCTTAGTTCTCTGGGATGTCTCAGTAAAATTTTGTGGATACAATTAAGAATAAAAAGACAGAGAGGGACAGGGTCAAAAAAGCAGAATTATACCCTCTCTATACTCTTTGCACATCTAACAGATAASCTGGTCATGAGGGATTCAGCATTTGGCCAGGCAGTCCTAAAATTCCTCTGGAGGATAAAAATAAAGTTAGAAGTGAACTTCCTTATAGACAATTTATTTTCTTTTTTTTTTCTTTTTTTTATTGGATATATTCTTTATTTACATTTCACTTCCCTTTTTCTGGATTCCCCGCCCCCCAGATGTCCCATATGTCTTTTTCCCTCCCCCGGTTCCCCCATTCACCCCTCCCCACTTCCCT
>BDUI01000509.1:109551-119930 GCA_002335545.1 Apodemus speciosus | reverse complement strand
AATAAAGAAAGAAATAAAAGACTTTTTAGAATATAATGAAAATGAAGACACAACATACCCAAATCTATGGGACACAATGAAAGCAGTGCTGAGAAGAAAACATAGCCCTGAGTGCCTTCAAAAAACAAAAACAAAAAAAAAAACAGGAGAGAGCATACACTAGTAACTTAACAGCACACTTGAAAGATCTGGAACAAAAAGAAGCTTAGTACTTTTAATGCCAAGGGAAGTGTTCTTTATTGTGAAGACACAATCTGACCTATATTAGAGATTTTTCTGACCTATATTACAGATTTCACCAAAAAAGCTAATGGTGAAATTGTTGAGCTTTGGTTGAAGTCTTTTTTTTATTCATGGCTGGAAATACAAAGCACTTATGGAGAAGTTAAAATGAATATTATCTACAGACTGGATGGGTATCTGGCCCCTTTGTAAGATTCCATATCAGTTAGTCACCTTCCAAAATGAATGACCGAATATGCTTGCATTAACAACTAAGCAGGAGGGGCAGAAGCTGTGCCTCAGTGATGCACACTTACATAGCACACCTATAGCTCTTTGTTCATCCTCAAACTGCCAGGGGAGGCAAAGAACAGAAGCACATACATTATTCCATAACTCTTCTCTTCATATTTTAACTACAAACACCACTAAGGCAGCCTCTAGTTTTAGTGTCCATAGTTATTTAAAAATTAACTTTAACTGAGATTCTTCCAATAATTACACATTTTTATAGTACTTGAAGCCTCTTTACTTCCCCCCTCCCCCAAATTTTATGCAATCATAGAGTTCAGGTCAAACTTCATTTCTGTGTCTAAAGAGTCTACAAGTGACATCACACAGGAAGTGTAGCACTCTTTTTCTTACTTAAGAGCTTTAAAATAAAAATAACTAATTTCTATTCCGGGATCAGAAAGAAAAATCAAATAGTTACAGCATGAGTAGAATTTTCACACTCAGTGTATAATTAAGAAGCGTTGCGATTTAAGTTCCTCCGACACATACTATTCTATTTCTGGCAAACTTCAACATAATCCAAGAAAGTATTATTACTATTTACATTTTGTGACCTATGACCTGAGATTTATGTGTATGGTTGAAATATTMTATTGAGAGAGAGAGAGAGGGAGAGAGAGAGATGATGATGCTTGATGGAGCTAGAATTTAAGCTGGAGTTTCTAGCTCGAAGCATGAGATAGGAAAGGAAATCCTGTGATTTCTAGACAACAAATCAAGATTCCAAAATCTTCTGTCTTGTACTTCTGATGTTTCTCCAGAGGAATTAAAAGGTCAAAGAATGTGGACACCTAAGGTGGTAAATTGAAGTTACGGGAAAGTTGATATACAATGAATAAGTACTCAACATGAACACTTGAAAAATCTCTAAGAAAATGCACAGTAGAGCTCACTCACTTCTCCAGCCATAGATTGAACTAACTTTCTATAGGGATCCTGGCCTTATTGCTCAACTCTTGTGAAAATAGGGCAGGAATTGATATTCTATGTTTCAACTTCTTTAGAGGCTGACTCTTTAGAAGAGCCTGGTCTTCTCTGGCCCAGGACCAGAGTTATCACAAAGATTGCCCAAAAGTCTTTATTTTATGGAAGAATTAAAGTGGAGACTATTGTAGAAAGGAAAGGGATAATCAATACAATTTAGAAATAAGGAAAAAGGATCACAAAAACATAGAATTAGATAAGTTTTCATTTATCTAGAGCAACTCGGCCCAGGTTGACTACTTTGGAATAGCAATTCCTTGTCTCCATTTAAAAATTCACATCCACATTCAAAATGTTGGAAGAAAAGAAGCACTGTAGTCAACACAAAAATTTCATCAAAGGTGGATTCTTATTTTAGTAACTCACCTTTTAGAAAATAATCACAAAATAAAACCCAACAGAGTACTTAGTTTTCTGTGGGACTCTTCTAAAATCTCAAGGAAAGTCAATCTTACTAAAAATAAAACATCTGACTCAGCTAACATTATCTTCCATTTTCAGATGTCTTTAGAAAATGTGTTTTCTTTTACTACTTGATGACAATATGATGTATTCTAGAGGTTGAATGAAAAAGAACCAGATCAAAGATGAGACTTATTTGTGAAAACACTACTCTTTATCTCATTCCTCCTTATAGCCCTTCAATAGTGGTACCACACTAGACTCCAAGAACAAACAACTATAACGAGAAAGTTATTTAATCAAGTCTACTTTGATAGTAAATAATGGATAAAGAGCTTAAAAACAATCCACTTTGTGTTTCTACTACCAAGTATATTTCACCGCCTTTTAACTTATAGTTGACAAGATATTAGCCAGGCATAGTTTCTCCAGTTACCATAGTAACTGCAATGGTTATGGGAAAGATAATGAGACTGTATAGAAAAGTAAGCTGAGTACATACCAGTAATGAGCTTGGGTGCATGCTAACCTAGATGTCTACCTGCTTTTACTCCATGTAATTACTGCAGCTCTGATTGCTGCTCTCTTCACTCAAATGCATGCCCTGCATCTCCATCTTCTGGATTCTGCATGTCTTCCTTTGTGATGCCCAGTTCCTCTTAGATATTTACCTTACATCATTTGTTCTGGCAACATCTTTCAGTTTTCTGTATCAGTTGCCAAAACAAGCAATGAACATCTGGAAATCATTCTCCATCACTTTCACCAGTAAAATGCATTTGCCTTAAAACATAGTTCCCATATAGATCCCCTGAGATTCCACAGTACCTTTGAGTAACAACTTTCCAATATTCTCTGGCTATGAGAAGTTGCTATTCACTGCACTCTCTGGCACCTTCTATGGAATTAATAATAACATTTTATAAGTGAATTTTAATTATAGTCAAGTCATATTTTAAAAGAAAAACTAAGGCAAATGATGAAGGGAACAAAACAGTTCACACACACACACACACACACACACACACACACACACACAACAAGGACCTTCAAGCTACCTTAAGGAAGAAAACTACATACCAATGCTATTCTTTATACTCTCTAATATTAATAGATAAATGTTATTATCATTAACTGCAAATTGCAATAAGAATGAAAGTGTAGCAGGAACAATACACTCTCAAGACCAAGTCTCCATTAAAACAGCCAGAAGAACCTATAGTTTAATGGCATCTTGCTTATTGGCCAGGGCAGCTGAGAACTCCCACTTGACATGCTTTTACTGATACCCTGTGCAGTTTCTGGAGCTGAACATGGCCATGAAATGACTATAGAGATATCTTTGGGGCTCTCCAAGTGTCAGACCCTCATCACAGAAGAAATTTTCCAGTTTTCTACTCTCATTCTACCAAAAAGGTTATAGAATTGTACCTCAGTGCTCGCTCTCTCTCTCTCTCTCTCTCTCTCTCTCTCTCATCGATGGCCTCTAAAACCACCAAAAACAACTATTAGTTTTAGAAAAGAACAATTGTACCTAACTGTGAGTTTCATGAACATCTACTTTTGTGTATGTATTTATCAGAAAAAAACAATCTCATTACACAAAACATGTTTATCAGTAAGTGCTTGGATAATGAAAGAATGAGGAGTTGCCATTATGTATAACAAAATAGTAATCATACTACTAGAATACTCTGAGGAGTTTAGGAGATGCTTTGTCACATGTCTCTCTTTTTTAAAAAATAATTTCTTTAACTTTATTTTATGTGTATTGGTGTGATGGTATCAGATCCCTTGAAACTGGAGTTATAGACTGTTGTGACATGCCATGTGGGTGCTGGAAATTAAGTCCTGGTCCTTTGGAAGAGCAGACAGTGCTCTTAACCCCTGAGCCATCTCTCTGGGCTTGTCACCTGTCTCTTTTATCTATTTTATAACTCCACATTTTTCTCTTGTACCTTGAATACCTTCTCAGCTTTTCTCATGCCTGATGTCTTCTTCATGCTGTCCTCTTAAATAGATCCACCCTATGTAAAACTGTGCCACATTCAAAACAACACTGGCTAAGATCATTTTTGTCATTATTGTCATGATGTGACTCTCTAGTTATGCTATAATTGAGGTTGTTATTAATTTAAATAAAATTTAAATGACATCATCCTGTCGGTAGATTATATTAGACATTGTGATTCCAGACACGCACTTTTTAATCCTTTATGATAATTGTTAAGTGAAAACATTTTTTAAAATTAATGTACATGCACATTTTCTTTAATTACTATCTATATGTCTTAGTTATCTCTGATGGTTGCAACAATAATAATAGGTTAATCGAGTCAGTTTGCAGAGTCAGAAATTCCAAATAGATATCACTTGCAAATCAAGAAGTTGTCATTACTTCAGAAAGGATGAGAAAACCATTCTTTCTCTTGAATTCTCCAGCATCTAGAAACTTCAAATATATTCTCTGATTGATGATTCCTCCCCACTGTGAAGGCCTACAAGTCAGGCAGTTCCACCTCGAATGGCCATCCTCTGATTACTTCCATTTTGATATCATTGCATTACATTCCTGTCACTGTTGTAAATATTTTCTATTCACTGAATGATGTGAAGCCTATAAATGCATTACTTACATTTAGATGTTTAGAAGTCTAAAATGGACTTCACCAGACTAACCTCAAAGTGTTGACAGGCCTGCCCTTCTGGAGACTCCAGAATATACTACATGTCTTTGTCTTTTCCAGTTTCATAGAAGCAGTTTGAATTCCTCCACTTACTGCCAAAAGTCAGAGAACTAACACCTTCAAATGTCACTCTAGCTCTGAGGTTTGCTTTTCTTTCCTGCCTTCCTCTGGATGGCATCTCTTCTGCCTCCTTTTTCCACCACCTTCATGGTAACAGGATGCCTAGCCAGTTAATGCAGGCTAACCTAGAGGCCAGCTGCTGGCCACCATGACTTCATCAACTAACTTTGCCCTCCTTTTCTACAGGAGGTAATATAAACATGGGTTACAGAGATTAGAGAGATTAGCTGCAATGACAAAAGGATTGGAATAAGCCCCAGGTTCACAGAGAGACTCTGCCTTGACAGCATCTAAATTCATGCCCTTCTACTACTAGCGATAATAGATATCCAATGAATATTAGAATTAGAACATAAATTCTTCTCTAGTATAGAATTCAGGTCTGTATGCTCATGGACTGCCTCACTACTGTATGCTAAGAGACATGGCTGTGTCTGTCACATACACTCAATAAATGAGTATATACTAAATAAATTAATCTTCAAATTCTTTTTTTTCCTAGGTATACTGATGCATACCAGCAATCCACTCAGGAAGTGTTTGGTAATTTTCTAACCATCTGCATTTTGCCCATTACAATGGACAAAATGCATGCTATGTTGAAAAAAGTAGCTAGTCTAAAAGATTTTTAAACTATTTCTACATATTCTTTTCCTAAATTTTTCTAGTATATATGATACACCAAATAAAATCCATACTAAAATTACACGATATTAAATTATTTTCTTTCTTTTTCTTCTTTACTATTGTTCATGTGGCAATTGTTACAATCAGTTGCTTTTTAAGATGGTGTCTTATTATATATTTCTGCTAAAGTTAGTCTAAAAGTCAGCAAACCTCATAAATGTTTTCTTTCTCCTTGCTCTGCTGAGCTTGGGTTTCAGGCATACGCATGATATGTGGCTTTCACACGGGTACTACTGTCTGGCCTTGTGACTGATTGAACAGAAAATAACCTTAGCCACTGAGCCATCTTTTTAAGCCCCCAAATATTATGTTATTGGTGCATGCTTTAATGTGCTTAAAAGATACTTTTTTTTTCCAAAAGGAGAATTTAAAGATGGGTTCCTGATCCTAGGATTTGGGAAACTATAATAATAAAAGGATTTTGAGGTTGAGGGAAACAAGGCCCAGATTCACAGAGAGACTCTGTCTCAGAACAAGAAAAAAATATAGCCAGTGAGTGATAAAGTTATCCTGACACTCCCCCATTCTCTCATACATACACATGCAAATATATATGTAAATTAGTCTGTAAAATAATCCACAAGTTTAACTGCAAGGAAAAGCAAAAGCCCAAACAGTTATATAGAAAAAATCTAAAACATTCACTAAGACTTTTAAAGAACATTTAAATAAAATACATAAAAATATAAGAATACTTTAAATATTATACCTTCAGTAATAAGCACATAAGTGTGACCCTGCTATCTGTTTAAAGAAGTAAGGGATAGCTGGATGCACTGAACAGGCTACCAAATGGAATTCTAATCTAAATTGTTGTCTACCTCAAAGTGTCTGTAATTCATACCAGTAAAAAAGAGGCCAGAATGTAATGTGGTTTGGATGAAAGCTAAAAATGTGGGCTAATTTTTCAGGGGAGTTAAATATTTTGTGGTACAAGCAATGTGTCTAATGTTGTAGAAGTTGGTCACATTATGAATGTGTGCAATCTAACAAACATTACCATTTCCTGAAACTAAGAATTTCCATGGAAGAATTAGAAGGTAAAAACAGGCTTACATTTAGTGTTGAATTATACTGGCAAAAAGGGTATATATTTATGTGCTGATAGAAAATAGCCACAAGAGAGATAAGAAGAATTTAGCTCACATTGCATTAACCCAGAGATGAGTGATGAGGACATGAACTTAGGAACTTATAATAAGGGTGAATAAGAACTATACGTGAGAACTATTTAGCAAATAAAATGGCAAAATTAGTGACCTGGAAATTTACTAACAGAAAGGCACAATAATGTAACAGAAATACTATGCAGAAAAAATGGCCAATTCTTGTAGGGTAGTTTATAGAGGAATTTTAATCCATCAACATGGCTRTTCTGGAAAGGGATCATATCCAAAGACCTTAAAGGTCTATATTATTCTTCTAGAATTCAAACATGCCCTGGATTACAGTATGTTCTGTCCGGAATATGGATATGCCCTTAGTACACACCTTTAATCCCAAATAATGACGCAGACATAAAAGGAAGCAGACATGTTTGAAATTGACATCTAATTGAGGGGCAGACAAAGTGATGAACTGGAGAACAATTTGACATAATTAGTCAAAGATATACAATGTAAAAGAGCAGCACAGAGAGAAAGGAGGCAGGTTTATTGGAACAATTTTACAGAAACAGGTTTTCAAGTGAAGATAGAACAAGCCAGAGAATGAGAAGGAGCCAGAAGATTAGAAGAAATTGTCAGAATTAGTTTGAGGCCAAGCAAAGCAATTCAATAGTAAGCCAAGGAAGCCAGTTTAAATCAGTCAGCTTGGAAAGAAGTTCAGGCAAGAACTGTATTGAATCTGCTAGAGAGAGTTCAGAAAGAGCTAGAAAAGGTGAGTTTATTTAGTAGTAAGCCTCCAAGACACCTATTATACTAGTTAACTGCATATTGAATACACTGAACTCAAAATAGTTCTCAGTAGCTAGACATATTCTCTAGAGTTCATGGGAAAGATAAGAATTAGCAGGAGAGTTATGAATTAGCAATTAGACACAAAGTAAGTTCTTAAAAATATGGAAGCTTCCTGGATGACCTAGAAAGGCAATATCCTGACAGAACCAATAGGGAAGAAAAACCATGAGAGTGGGAAAACCATGAGAGATAGGGGGAACTTATAGATGAACAAGAATAGAAAGTCAAGAAGGTGAAGAAAAACGTTCAGAGAACTACATTTTGAAAATTTAGAGCGGTCAGTGGTATTAATATAGGAGAAAGGCCTTATTAACTGATGAGAAAAAGGCCATTTAGTTAGCATGTATGCTATTTCCCTTACTGTAGTAATTTAAATGGACTGGAGGGTCTACAATCAGAGTATAATAGTGAAAAGGGATGAGACAGAAAACTTGAACACTGTTCCTTGAGGGAAGCTGGACTCAGAAATAAAGCATGAGTTCTGAAAGATGTTTGAACTTGTTCAGAGGCTAGGAAGAAGGAGCCAATAACAAGGGATAAAGAGCCAATAACAAGGAATAGTTGAAGAGGCTGTGATTAATAAAAGTTCCTTAAAACAAAAAAAAAAAAATACAGATGAACAAACCATGGACTACTTCAAAAAAATCAAAGATTTGGTTAAGGAAAAGAAATGCTACTAGGGTGTGTGTTTGTTATGACTGATATACATGTTCATATCACATTCTAAGTGCAGTTAAGAGCTCCAAAATCAGATTGCAAGACTGTGTCTTATTTCCTAGCATTCTTGATAACAATGGAAAGGACTTTGATAGTTGCAAGACTGCAGCAACATCAGGAACACAGTTATCACACATGGTGAAGGGACCAGCAAGAAGGTGCTGACTCTTAAAAAGAGACATGAGAGACATGAATGACAACCATGGCTACAACCAATTACATGCTTGCTCCCATATAAAAACTGAAGCCAGTTCTGATTGAGGAAAATAAAAGACAATGGAAAGAAAACTGTGGCACTCTCCTCTCCTAGATCTTAGCTTTGAAAAAATAAACATTTCAGTATCAATATTCTACCCAAATGTTGAAAGGATAAAGTTACATGAATGTTTTGTCCTAATTTATTAATGTTATTGATATGTTTTAATACCTAGAAGGCAAGGTATAGTTAAGAAAGTATTGATTCACTGTATTTTTCCTTATAAAATAAATTTAGAAGATGAATTCACATTAATTTCATGTGCAGCACAGTTCATTTATAAAAATTAAAACAAGATTTAATATATCTACACAGGTGTATCTTAAAGACAAAGCTGGAAGGACTGCTTCTCATGTGCATAATACATGGGAAGGACAGCTCTTCAGTCTTATATCATACTGACATAGAAAGACATTTAAAAGTAAAAATCCTCGGTATCTTTCTGATTCATATTACTTTTAGTGCAATATTTTTATTGATTACTTTATTGAATGATCAGGTAATATGGAAATGGTTCCGTTGGTATTGTGTTCACTATCCAAACATGAGAACTTGAATTAGAATAAACAGTGCATACATATAAAGTTGCATTGCAATCCTAGCATAAGAAAATCAGTCACAAGATGCATGCTGGCCCCCATTCTAGACAACCAGAGGACTATCCTGCCTTGAACACAAAGCTGAGGGGACTAGAGCCTGGAGAGAGGGCTCAGAAGCTGAAAGGCTTTGCACTCTTCCAGAGGACCCAGGTTTAGTTCTCAGCATCCCTGTGTCAGCTCACAAACACCTGTAACGCCACTTCCAAATTTGATGGCATGGCTTCTGAGAGCACCAGATACACACATACAGGAAGGCAAAATACTCAGATACGCAAAATAAAAATAAATGGATAATCTTTAAAAAATAAAAAAATAAAATCAAAGGCCAAGAACTTGTTTAATAAATCCTATCTATCTGAAAGTGATCCCCTGAATCTACATCAAAGATGGAAGGAGAGAAATGACCACACAAAATTGTTCTCTAACCATGATGTGTACATGTGACATAGACATACATCATATGAACACTAACATACATGCATGTACACACACTAAGAATAAATTTTAAGGTGACATTGAGAAGCAATTGAAGAAGATACCTAATGTTAATTTATGACCTCCACACACGTGTACCCATACCCATGTATACACTCATGGGAAAAAGTCCAAAAAAATTCAAATTTTCAGTAAATTGAAAGTATTTCATCTCATATGTAGGTCTGAAGAAATAAATCACAAAGACTAGTAAATAAAAGAATGTTAATCACTTCTAAGATAAATTTGGTTTTTAAAAACCTTGTAAAATCTACCCAAATTAATAACTATTATAATCTTTTCCTTTTATCATTACTGTATCTCTCATATATAAACATACTTCTCAGTACTGTGATCTCAGAATTGAGAAACATTAGATTAAAATATCTCCAAATCCAACCCTTACATAAGTTCCATAAGGCCAATGACACATGATTAAAATTATTTCATACTACCACCTCAGATCAGCAGATTCTAGCCTTCTCCTCACATTTTCTCAACACAAACCTACTCCTTCTATTTCATCTTGCACCAACACAGTAAATGTTTGGGATGATCACAGTAATCCACTCAGGCTTGAGGTGATAGTGTTAAGTGTGTGAAGAACAGGAAGAGGAGTGAGAGATGAACTCACATTTGCCTGAATATACAGTTGAATTACATGTATCCTCTATAGAGCAGATTTATTCACCTAACACCATGAGAAGATTTGGCTTTTGATTATCTTTTCCTCAAGTGTCAAAATTGTAGTGGTTTAGTTACAAACTTCAGTTTGCTTGATAAGTAAAATGAGTCACTATGAAACCAAAATCCTAGCATTCACCTTTTAGTGCATAGAAAACACGTGATGTGCATCAATATTAAAAGAGGGGTAGTCAAAAGCAGATGGCCTTTCATAGAATCCCAAACCAAGGAAGCACATATTGCACTGGTCAATATATTGAATTCCCTAACCTCTCATGAGTGCGGGGACGGGGGG
>BDUI01000509.1:17725-51139 GCA_002335545.1 Apodemus speciosus | reverse complement strand
AATGAAATGTAAATAAAGAATATATTCAATAAAAAATTTTCAAAAAAAGAATATATCCAATAAAAAATAAAAAAAGTAATGGTTGCTTCATAGAACAAGTTAGGTAGTAGTGTCCCTTCTCTTTCTATTTTATGCAATAGTTTGAGAAAATTGGTATGAGGTCTTCTTTTGAAGGTCTGGTAAAATTCTGCACTAAATCTGTCTGGCCCTGGGCTTTATTTTTGGTTGGGAGGTTTTTTTTTTTTTAATGACTTCTATTTCCTTCTGCAATCTGGGCCTCTTTATATAGTTTACCTGGTCATGATTTAACTTTTGTATGTGGTATCTGTCTAGAAAACCATCCATTTCATCTAGATTTTCAAGTTTTGTTGAGTATAGGCATTTATAGTAGGATTGATGAATTTTTGAATTTCCTGTTTCTGTTGTTATGTCTCCCTTTTCATTTCTGATTTTGTCAATTTGGATACTGATTCTCTACCCTTTAGTTATGTTGGCTAGGGGGTTATCTATCTTGTTGATTTTCGCAAAGAAGCAGCTTCTGGTTTTGTTGATTCTTTCTATTATTTTCTTTGTTTCCTTTTGGTTGATTTTTTTGATCCTGAGTTTGACTATTTCTTGCCTTTTACTCCTCTTGGGTGACTTTCCTTCTTTTTATTCTAGAGTTCTCAGGTGTGCTGTTGTCTTAGTTAGGGTTTTACAGCTGTGAACAGAAACAATGGACAATGCAAGTTTTATGAAAAACAACATTTAATTGGGGCTGACTTACAGGTTCAGAATTTCAGCCCATTGTCATCAAGGCAGACGTATGCAACATCCAGTCAGCCATGGTGCAGGAGGAGCTGAGGGTTCTACGTCTTTATCCAAAGGAAGCCGGGAAGAGACAGGGCATGCTCAGGCATCTAGGAGGAAGATCTCCAAGCCCATCCCCACAGTGACACACTTCCTCCAACAAGACCACACCTTCTAATAATGTCACTCCTTGGGAAGAACATATACAAACCATCATAGCTGTTGTTAGTATAAGATCTTTCCAGTTTCTTTACTTGGGCACCAATTGCTATGACCTCTCCTCTTAGCACTGCTTTTATTGTGTCCCATAAGTTTGGATATGATGAGTCAACATTTTCATTAAATTCCAGGAAGTCTTTAAATTCTATCTTTATTTCTTTCCTGACCAAATTATCATTGAGTATAGAGTTGTTCTGTTTCCAAGTGTATCTGGGCTTTGTGTAGTTTTTGCTGTTATTGAAGACCAGCCTTAGGCCATGGTGATCAGATAGGATGCATGTTATTGTTTCGATCATCTTGTTTTGATTGAGGGTTGTTTTGTGACCAATCATATGGTCAGTTTTGGAGAAAGTAACGAGGTGCTGAGAAGAAAGTGCGTTCTTTTGTTTTAGGGTGAAATGTTCTGTAGATGTATGTTAAATCCATTTGGTTCATAACCTCTCTTAGTTTTAATCTGTCCTGTTTAGTTGCTGTTTGGATGACATGTCAATTGATGAGAGTGGGGTGTTAAAGTCTCCCACTATTATTGTGTGGGGTTCAATGTGTGTTTTGAGCTTTAGTAAAGTTTCTTTTTTGAATGTGAATGCTCTTGCATTTGGGGCAAAGATATTTAGAATTGAGACTTTCACTTGGTGGATTTTCCCCTTGATGAATATGATGTGTCCTTCTTCATCACACTTGATAACTTTTAGTTGAAAGTCTACTTTATTAGAAATTAGGATGGCAATCCCTGCTTGTTTCCTGTGGCCATTTGCTTAAAAGACTTTTTTCCATCATTTTACTCTGAGATAGTGTCTCTCTTTTTTATTGAGGGGTATTTCTTGAATGCAGCAAAATGCTGGATTTTGTTTGCATATCCAGTCTGTTAATGTCTTTTTGTAGGTGAGTTGAGTACATTAATATTCAGAGATATTAAAGAGAGATTACTGTTGGTTCCTGATATGTTCACTTTTGTAGGTGGCTTTATGTGTATGTGGTTCTCTCCTTTTAGCTTTGTTGTAAGATGCTTAATATCTCATCCTTTCTTTGGTGCAGCTACCTTCCTTGTGTTGGAGTTTTCCTTCTAGGAGTCTCTAAAGGGCTGGATTGGTAGATAGATACTGTTTTAATCTGGTTTTGTCCTGAAATATTTTGGTTTCTCCATCTATGTTGATTTAGAGTTTTGCAGGGTATATTAGCCTGGGCTGATATTTGTATTCTCTTAAGAGTCTACATGACCTCTGACCAGGCTCTTCTGGCTTTCATAGTCTCTGTTGAGAGGTCTGGTATAATTCTGATAGGTCTATCTTTGTACGTTACATGGCCCTTTCCCCCTTGCAGCTTTTAATATTCTTACTTTGTTCTGTGGGTCTAGTGTTTGACAAGAGAGTTTTCTCTTCTGATCTCATTAATTTGGTGTTCTATGGGCTTCTTGTACCTTTATAGCCATCTCTTTCTTTCTTTAAGTTGGGTAAGTTTTCTTCTATGGTTTTGTTGAAGACATTTTCTGGTCCTTTGAGCTGAGAATCTTCATTCTTCTCTATTTCGATTATTTCCCCCTTATTCACTAAAGTTTTTAAATACTTCAAATTATTTTAGTGGAGGATGACACATTGTTAAAAACAATTCTCTTTGCTATTATTTTAATTTATTGTTTTCATACATGAATATATTACAGGTTTTTATTTGCTCATGTGAAATAGAGAAAATTTTTGTAACATTGAAATATAATAAATCAAACATCCATTAATATTCAAACTATTGAACATATTATAACCTAGGCTTTTATGAACAGCCTGAGAACGTTGTATTACTACATTGTGTTTTGAGCAGCTCCATCTCCACTCCCTTCTCTGAAACCCTTCCTATATCCACCCACATATACTTTTTGCTGACAAATTCATGGCCTCTTTTTAAAGTCACAAGAGTTCACTCAGTGTTGCCAGTCTTTCATGAATGTACCATTGGAACATTGGTAGCTTAATGGAGCAAAGAAAACTCTCTCCACAGACACCATTTGCCATAATGCCTCAGCTATGGATGAGTCTTCCTGGAGCCCTCCCCAATTCATGTTATAGCTTTGGCAGACTTCATCTTGTGTGAATCTTGTTGATGTTAGGTTATGTGTGCAGTGGCCCTGTCACATCCTGCCAATATTGTGTGGGTGGCCATTCTCCAATGTTCCTGCCTTCTTGAGTCTTTCTCCAGCTTCTTTCAAGTTAATAATGCTATTATTATTATAATATGTGTACACAAAAATTATAATTTGTATATTTAAACAAATAATGGATCTTATATAACACTAAAAGCAGTACATATATATATGTATATATATGTATATATACGTGTGTGTGTGTGTGTGTGTGTGTGTGTGTATATATATATATATATATGTACTGCATACATATGTAAAGCTTACTCAACAGTCAACTCATTTTCTCCATATTTATATGGTCTAGGACCAAAATCCATGAAATACTTTCCACATTCTGAGCATATCTTCCCATCTCAACTAACCGAATTAAGAAAATCCATCACTATCTTACTTTCAACACAGCAACCTAATCTAAACAATTCCTCATTAAGAGTGCCTTAAACCCAAATGATTCTCAGCTGTTCAAAATGAACAGTTAAAACTAGTCATCACAAGCTGCCTAGGTACAGGCCAAATCAGTCAGAAGTACAGGTGAACAAGACTCTGCCAATTCCCTACTCCCTAGACTTAATTCCCCAAGACCCATTCTACCACATCCCACACCCACACCTCTCCAGTGGCCCTATTACTGGGCACCTTCTTCCAATGCCAACAGACTCCAGTTACTCAGGTGCAGGCAATACCCCTCAAAAGAGCAGAGATATCCTGCTGCACCGAAGGATAAGCACTTTGTCAGAAGTCAAGCCTACAACCTGGTAAGAGATTTGCTAGTAGTTCAGATATCAAGCAGACTATCAGAAATCCAGACCACAATGCCCACAAGACCAAAGAGGAAACATAAACCATGGAATAAAAGACCCATCTAACAATGACAAACTCAGTAATCAGTACCTAAATACCTCAGATGTCTAAATGCCAGTGTGAAAATACAATCAACAGCAGCCAGGGCAATATTGCATCACCAAAGCTCAGCTGCCCTGTGGCAGTAAGATCTGAGTATGCTAATGCAGCTGAAGCACAAGAAAACAACTTTAAAATCAACCTTATAAAGATCATAGAGGTCCTTAAAGATGACGACTTGAAAATTCCTTTAAGAAATCAATGAAAAAATTGGAAGAAATCAATAAACACCTTAAAGAATGCTTTTTTAAAAAGCCAAGGAATAGGGAGGAAATGGGTGAAGAAAAGCGTTCAAGACCTGAAAATTGAGATACAAGCAATAAAGAAAATACAAACTGAAAGAATTCTGGAAATAGAAACATAAGATAAATAACAAGAACTATAAAGGTAATCATCACCAACAGAATCCAAATGATGAAAGAGAGTGAAGGTAAGATAAAAGAAATAGATTCAGAGTGTTAGGGTTCTGTCTAAGCTCCACCCCACAGTTACCTGGCAACAGCCTGGTAGGCCTGGCCTAATATAAAGAGGGCTGCTCAGCCCCTCTTCTCACTCTTGCCTCTCTCACTCTCAGCCTCTCTCTTGCCCCCTCTTGGGCTCTCCTCCTCTCCCCCCTCTCTCCACATGGTCATGGATGGCCTCTGCTTCTCTACTCTCTCCCTCTCTCTACCTTTCTCTGCCTCCACTACCCCCCTTAACTCCCATCCCATGCCCTGAATAAACTCTATTCTATACTAGGTTGGTGTGTGTCTGGTCCCTCAGGGGGAAGGGATGCCTCATCATGGACCCACTGAGGCACCCCCTTCCCCCACACCGCCACAGAACACATTCTCTAACCTCTTTCTCTTTTTAAGATCACAACATTGGTGCCTTGTGACTCAGATCCAGAAACTCTGCAGGTTTGCATCCCATTTCAGCCACAACCATGCTCGCTAGCCCTTGAAGCTCCACACCCCCCACTGGTCAGAGTGACCGTCTACATGGTCCTAGGTATTTCTTAAGCTTGGAGCTATCTCTGTGTTGTCCTTGAGGATGGGAGATGTTCAGTTTTTCACTGACCCTCGTTTCTTTCTCACAGCTGAAAATTCCAGGCTGGGCCTGGTTACCCTCACGTGTCTCCCCTTGGGTCAGTCTGTTATTTTTCCCTCTTTCCCTCTCTCATTTGTGGCCTGCTGTTTTGGCTGGTTTGCCTGAAATGGAGGTCTGGCTCCTGGATCTGCAATGCTCAGGACTCTGCCTCCCTCCTCCCCCTCCTTGTTCTCCGATCCTCGGACAGGACAGGCAGTTTGCGCTCCCTCAACTTGCGTCAATCTTGGTGGCGTGGTTCTTCACAGCCACAAGCTACTTTAGGTCTTTCCTTTCCCCTGCCCACCATGGGCTGCAACTTCTGCTGCCAGCAGGAAGTTCTGCCCTACAGTTGTACAGACCTAAAACAAACTACTTTAGGTCCTTTCCCCCTGCCCACTGCTGGCTGTGACTTCTGTTGCTGGCAGAAAGTTCTGCCCTACAGCCACACCAACCTGCRTGCTCCTGTGGATGCACTGCTTCTATCAGACAACTTTGCATTTTCTGCTACTGGACTACAAATTCCCGCAAACACACACCAGCTATATTAATTGGAAAGGAGTTTCTCCTGTTGACCAGAGGGACCCTTAGGCCCAGAAAAGGCCTGGCCAGCCTCTTTGGGCTAAGGGTTGGCTTTCAATTCCCACTCCATATGACTGGCCTCCTGGCTGGCATTCGTGTTAGGACATTGGGCCCTCAGGTGACTCACTCTCTCAGAAGCAACCTAAACTTCCTTTTTAGCTCTCACAGCTGCCGAAAATCCTGGGCCAGGTTGGGTGCTTTCCTGACATTTCCAGGAAATGTCACTGGGCCACTAGGTTTTCTCATGACGATCTGAGTTTCTAGCTTGGCTTTAACCATGTTTCTAATAGTCTTCCAGGGCGCTGGTATGGGTTATTCAGTAACTTCCTTCCCACTTCCCTCTCACACTATGGGCGCTTAATTGTCTTCGACCATATATTTTAAGGTATCTTCACACATTTATCACACAACAATCTGGTAAAAGAAAAAGGCCCAAGCACTTACCTACCTGTGCTCCCACACCCCTAGCTTGTTCACATAATCTGCATGCTCAGTTGGTGTCACAGGCCTAAATCTGCCCAGACAAACTTATTTTCTGTCACCACGGATTTTATGCCACTACTGCCAGCTTTCTTATTCTGGTCCTAGCCTCTTTGCTAATAAAATTGTATACTTTCCTCTACCTACACAATCTGTCAAAGCTACTTAAGATTCTCATTTCTATCCTATCTTGACTCCTGCTATTCTATCTCTCAATCTTGTCAGAAGTTTATTAATTATTAAATTTATGACAGACAAAATTCCCAAAGGCCTTTAACAGTTTCTCCCACAAGGTCTCAGAAGAAAGATGTGGACACTGCTACAGGACACTGCCTAGATTGTGTGTGATATGATGATCACTGAAGCATGGAGTAGACAAGATCAGATACCTTGAGTCAAATGACTTAGCTAAACAAAAGTCACCATTTCTCATGTTATGCATATCCATTCCACAGAGAAAAAGCCCTGTGTCTCTTGCACTTGAAAGCCAGATTGACAGCCCAAATCAACATAGAGACCAGAGACCACAGAGAACTCCTGGCTACTGGAATCTGTCATTTTTTAAAATATATAACTACAAAATTATTATTTATTCCTCAGACTTCTGACTACATTGACAGCTAGATGGCTATCTCCTTACCTAAACTCTGTTTCCATTAAATGCTTCACATTTCCTCTTCTTGCTATGTCACTGTCCTAACATTATCTGAGTTCCTATAAATTTGCTTAACTCTAATAATAAATATTCTATTATATGATCCAACTTTTTAATCTTGTTCTTTCTGCTCCACAAAAGRCTCATCTTAAAGACTGTTCATGTGGTTAACTCATGTTGTTATCTCTTTAGTAAACTTGTTGGCTACAGGAAACCTACCCAGATCTACTGCTCTAGACCAAATTAGTCTCCATCCAGATAAGTACATCTGCCCAAAGTTTCCACTTACTACCTATTCTAATGGGTAAGATTCCTCTGGGTTTTGATTGTACATCTTAAGTCTTAATCTTATTCCCTACCTATACTAATGTGTCTCAACATCTTGTCAAGTGCAAGCCCTTGCTATATCTAGGACAGCTCCAGAGAAGCAACCTTCAGATGCTCCAATATCCTCTCAGACACAACTTCTACTGGCTCTGTTCTTCTGAATTATCCTCAGATGGCTCCACAGACCCTGGACAGCAAGGAAACAGCAAACTCTCCTAAGACCAGAAAAACACCCCCCATACCAATTTCTCTAGGTTCCCCAGAGATGCATCACCCCCAATGTCACATGAAGCACCCAGATAGCACAACTACCCTATTCTTGCTACTCCACCACCTCTTTTTAATTTTTTCTTTTAAACCAAAACTGGGGAATGTTAGAGTTCTGTCTAAGCTCCATGTACAGTTACCTGGCAACAGCCAGGTATGCCCATCCCTACAATTACCTGGCCACAGCCAGGTAGGCCTAGCCTAATATAAAGAGGGCTCCTCAGCCCCTCCTCTCTCTCTTGCCTCTGTCACTCTCAGCCTCTCCCTTGCCCCCTCTTGGGCTCTCTTCCCCTACTCCCTCTCTCCATGCGGTCATGGCTGGCTTCTGCTTCTCTACTCCCTCCTTTACTCTGCCTTTCTCTGCCTCCCTTAACTTCCATCCCATTCCCTGAATAAACTTTATTCTATACTATGCCGGAGTATGTCTGGTCCCTCAGGGGGAAGGGATGCCTTAGCATGGGCCCACTGAGGCACCCTGTTCCCCCACATTGCCGCAGAACATATTCTCTTAACATCTTTCTCTTTCTATGATCACAACACATAGGTTAAAAAAAAAAGTTAAATCCAAATAGTTCCTGACACAAAACATCAAGGAAATCTGGGACACTATTTAAAAAAACAAAACAAAACAAAAAATAAACCCTAAAAATGATAAGAATAGAAGAAGGTTCCCAGCTCAAAGGCCCAGAATACACTTTCAACAAAGTTAGAAAAGAAAATTTTCCTAACCTAACAAAAGAGATGCCTGTAAAGATACAAGAAGCATACAGAACACCAAATAGATGCAAAATAGAAGAAAATTCCCGTCACATAATAATCAAAACACTAATGTATAGAACAAAGAAAGAGTATTAAAAGAAGCCAGTGAAAAACTCCAAATAATACATAATGTCAGATCTATTAGAATTATACCACTGAGAATGGGAAACAGACTAGACATTATAGGTAGATGTGGAGGAGGGACTGGATTGGAGTAGAAGTGCAGATGGGAACAGGAGGGATCAGATGTGGGAAAGAGAGAGGGAGAAAGTAGAGGGAGAGACAACTGGAATCAAGGGGCATATGTCCAAGAAGTTAGAAACCAAAGGCAATGGAAACTCCCAGGAATCTATGAGGGCAACCCTAGCTAACATTCCTACCAATGGAAGATATGAAGCCTGAACAGGCCATCTCTTGATACCAGGCAGAACTTTGAGTGGAGGGATCAGGACATCAACCCAGTCACAAAACCTGTGACCAAACAATTTATTCTACCTACAAGATGTGATGGAATAAAGGTGACTTGAAAATTATGGAAGTGGCCAACCAATGAGTGGTTCAGCCCATGCTATGAGAAGGAGCTTAGCCCTTACACTACCTAAGGGACCAGGAGCCAAAAGTTGAAAAGTCCAGAGACCCAGGATAGAATAAATAGCAAAAATAAATAAATAGTCAATTAAATGATTCCAGAATTCCTAATGATATTCTGCTACACTCACAGATTAGCATCGAGTCCTATTGTCATCAGAGAGGCTTCACCAGGCAATTAATGAAAATAGATGCAAAAACCCACAGCCAAACATTCAGTAGAGCTCTGGGAATCATGTGGAAGAGTGGAAGGAAGGATTGTTGGAGCCAGAGAGGTAAAGAGTGCAAGAAAATCCACAGAGTCAACTAACCTGGGCCCATAGAAGCCCACAGAGTTTGAATTGTCAACCAAGAGCATGCATGGGTGTGGCCTAGGCCCTGCACGCATATATTACAGTTTTGGAGCCTGGTTTTTATATGGGACTCCTAACAATGGAAGCAAGAGCTGTTTCTGACTCTGTTGCCTGCTTTGGGATTCTTTCTCTCTACCAAGTTGCCTTGTCTAGAAGAGGAAGTGTCTGGTCTTACAGCAATTTGATATGCCATGACTAGTTGATATCCATTCAGGTCACCACCTTTCTAATGAGGAATGGAGGAGGGTTATGGAGGCAGGTATGAAGGGGAGGGCAAGACTGAGAGGAGATGAGGGAAGGAAAACTGCAGTGTTGTAGCTGCGTGTATTCTAATGCTAATTTGTGTCCCCCACCCCCCAAAACTAGTTTATATGAGAAGATCTACACATAGCCTTTGAGAAGCTGCCTCAAGTTAATTCTGATTGGTAAATAAAGATGCCAACAGCCAATAGCTGGGGAGGAGAGACAGGCAGGTTTTAGGGGTAGAGAGATCTGCCATGCTTTAGGAGAGGTGGGAGAGGAGTGATACAAAGACAACCATTGGGTAGAGAAGCAAGGAGAGCCCCTTGGGCTCTGGGACAAGAAAGTGCTTTCCAGAAAGCTGTTCAGTTGGGTCAGGAGTAGCCAAGATAGAACATAGAAATTAGAAGTAATCCCAGCTGGGATTTATTTATTAAAAAAGTAATACTACAATATATAAAATAAACAAACTAATCATCATACCCTTATTAACTTTCTATAGAGACAAAATGATGCTATACAGTACCATTTTAGCTACTTCCCTGTTGCAATGATACAAAGCTCTGATAAAAACAACCTAAGGAAGAAAAGGTCTGATTAGCTCACAACTGAAGTTGCAGTCCATGGTGGAGGTAAATCAAAGTGACAATAGCTTTGAAGCAACTGGTCACATCCCATCCAAAGTCAGAAAACAGAAAAAGATAGATCATTGTCTCTCTTTTAGAGTCCAGAATCTCCTATCCAAGGAGGTACACCTCCTCCCACAAATATATGGCTATTCCCACATCATTTAATGTAATTGAGATAATTTCATACAGGTATGTCTGGAGACCCATCCCCCAAGTGAGTCTAGATTCTTTCAAGATGGCGATTTACCATTACAACCACAATGACCTCAGGAGGTCATTTCACTATTTCAATTTAGACTAGGAGGGATTTTATCAAGCACAATAGTGAATGAATAGGAAGGTCCTATGAAAAATAGGCTGAGACTGTCTATCTCCTAGAAATTCCTAAAGCTGACCATTTGCTCTCTTACAGTCTAAAAAACGCTCTCTGCCATTGTTGGCAGTGACCAAAATTTTGATATCCAGGTACAACAGAATCAAGGTCTGTGTAAGGGGGTCTGTGTAAATGAGAAAGAGAAAAAACAGATCATGAACAAAAGAAGCTGCTATCCTTTTCTAACACTCATTTAAAAATTTTTAAAGTGGTTAAAAATACTACAAAATAAGGAATGTTATCTGAGCTTTTTTCTAAGGCTTCAGATAAGCTAAATTTAAAATGACCAACAGGAAATTACCAAGATTAAATTTTATACAGATTTATTATAAGAAAATGAAACTACAGAAGAGAACGATACCTTTTAAAACACTAAACTGTGTCCAAAATGCAAATTCAAAATAAATTAAAATTTTAATGCACTATTTTGCTTTGCAAAACCTAAAATATAGTCAAATTATATAAGATATGATAAACAATGACTAACTCAGCAATAAGCATGCCTGGACATCTAGGCTGTAGCACTGAGCTCCTGTTTATTATTAAAAGAAACCAGCATCCTTTTAATCCCAGCACCTTGATGGCAGACGCAGGCAGATCTCTTAGTTCAAGGCCAACCTCATCTATACAGTGAATTCCAGGAAAGCTAGGGCTACACAGAGAAAGTTTGCCTGGAAAAAAACAAAACACAAAGAAAATCCCCCCCCCAAAAAAACAAATAGCAAAAAAGAAACCAGTAGTTCTCAAGAGTATTGCCTGATTTCAGGTCTCAAAGTGAAAAATGTACAGTGTGTAACTGGATAATCTTGACAAACTATGAATATATTGCCACAGACCACTAATTTAAGGGTCAAAATCTTTCACATGTCAAAGGTATCATTTGAACATTCATAGAAATAAAGGTTCCAATGTTTCAAGACAAACATGCTTAAATGTATTTCATACTTGATGTTAAACAGAATTGGTCACCTTGAAAGTTGAATGAGAGAACATTTGCATGAGTAAACTGTATGTCTGGGTACTTCTACTCTATCCACATTTTATTTTACAATAAAAATGATTTTGCAAAATTGTATGTAGTGTAAACATAAGGAAATACATATATCCCTATGTTAATGTATTCAGTAAGTCTAGGAAGTTATCCTTTAAGAAAGGATGACTATACAAAGAAATATGTTCTTCACAACTTGTATTTTATGTTCAAAAAGTAGAAATGACAAGACTGGCTTGGTTGAAAAAATGGTGGAACATACATAAAATTAATTGAGATAGCCATACTATATTTACAGATGGATATATTTAAACATATCCATAGTTATAAAGTACTCATTGTTTCTCAATTAAGTGAACAAAACAGATGAAATTATCCTTCCCTTTTCGATTTAGAAACAGAAGTAGAGAGACACCGAGCAAAGCAAGGTAAGTAAATGCAGTGACCTCAGAGCCCAACTGGCAGTGTGGCTGAGTCTCCAAAGTGAACTCCAAGTGCACCAGCTGGTTTGGTGTTTGGGGAAACATACTCTTGCTATCACATGCACAATTTACAATGCTTTTTTTTTTTTAACATCTCCTGCTCGAAAGCTATATTTAACTGTAGCTCATCACTAGCTACTTTCAGAATCAGGCTTGGATCTATTTTCCTAGATGAATTTATTAAATCTTCAAGAATGTCCCACAAGTTACATTTTGTCTTTGCTATAGCACTTAAGAAATTGAAAAGCAAGCAAACTGAAGGAATTTCTAACTGACACAAAGTCAACAGCAGACCTGAGACTGTACCTGAGTTTTCTGACTCAACTGAGTGTTTCAAGGACTCTCCTTTCTCCCAATTTGCAGCAGCTTGTGAAATACAGATCCCTTTTCTCAATAGCTGGCATAATGTGGCATGCTGAGATTAGAATGTTCTTTTTCCTTCCATCCTACTTCACTTTCCTTACTASGTGGCACAACTATTGAGTTTGCTTGTTAGAGGAGCAACGAATTGAACGTGTCTTACTTCCTCCACAAAATAGAAAGCATTGTTTTTAATGGTGTACACAACCTTGTAATAAGCAGTTCTCTGACCTCAATTTTAGTAAATGACAAACGAAGGTGAATGAATTATAAGAGCTTCAGTACAGTCTCTTACAACATGAAAAAATGGGAGTATTTGGGTATAGAGTCACATGGGATGGCTTAAGTAACTGCAGTGATGTGAGGGTTCCATCCATCTCTAAATAACTCCCATTTTACCTGGAATGAATTCACAGTTTCAGGTCAAGCCTCTAATCTCTACTGGCTACTGTCATATTTAATTAACTCATTTATTCAGTGGGGATGGGGGGTTGTTTGTTTGTTTGTTTGTTTTAGGAACTAAAAAACAAGAATTCAAAGATGAAAAAAATTCCTGCTACCTTGTGATATTCTTATCTAGTATGTAAATTAAAATATTATAATGTGATTAATATCTCAGTAGAGGTTCATTAGGATAAACAGAGCTTACTAAATAGTACCCTCAAAGATGGTAGAATTCTTAAAGAAAATGAAACTTAATGGTTAAGATCACTAATTCTCTTAAAAAGAAAACCTAAAATACAAACACAAAATAAGAAAACAAAAGAAAAACAAAAAGCACCAACCATAAAAATAAGATCTTTAAGAAATCATTTTAAAATGCAATTTACAAAAAGACTAAAAAATCACAAATTCTTAACTAAAATCTAAGTTCTAATTGTGAATGTTGTCATTTCTTTGCAGCATAAATCCAAGTAAAGTATCTCACCCTTCCAGTCTCCAGTCTCCATTTCTTTTTTTTTCTACATTCTTTGTTTACATTCCAAATGATTTCCCCTTTCTGGGTTCCCTCCTCCCCATAAAGCCCATAAGCCCTCTTCCCTCTGCCCATTCCACAATCAACCCCCTCCTACTTCTCTGTCCTGGTAATCCCCTACATTGCTGCATCCAGCCTTTCCAGGACCAGGGCCATCTCCTTCCCTCTTCTTGGGAATCATTTGATATGTTAACTGTGTCTTGGGCATTCAGAGCTTCTGGGCTAATATTCACTTATCAGTGACTGCATTCCATGTGTGTTCTTTTGCGAATGAGTTACCTCACTTAGGATGATATTTTCCAGTTCCATCCATTTGCCTAAGAATTTCATGAATTCATTGTTTTTAATAACTGAGTAGTATTCCATTGTGTAAATATACCACATTTTCTGTATCCATTCCTCCACTGAGGGACATAATTAGGCACAACAATAATCTATAACATCTGAGTGTCACTGAGGATTAATTGGTTAGCACACCAACACATTGACTACACTCAAAAATATACATTTTATCATCATTGAAATCCTAAAACTTCATACAGAGATTGCAAAATTAACCCCTGAAAGAAGACAAAACAAAAGGGAAATGACAGTGAACATAGACATGTTTATGTGCTATTCCAGCTCCTTAATTTGATAATAATAATCTTCCAAAAGAAGCAAAGAAAAAAGAAAAGCAAGAAAGCAACAGAATCCATCCCATACTCATAGGAGTAAGCCCTCCAGATTGCATTTTTAAAAATGACAGAAAAGAGTGCTTTGTTAGTGAGTGCTATTTGCAATGATTAAATATTTTTATTCAGGGCTTTTGTTGATGAGTATAGAAAAGTTATTCTATTTTTTTTCTTTTAAATGCAAAAGAAAAAATTTAAGATGGGCAATAACCAAACTCTGACATTATTAATGATACTCTGCTACATTTGCAAATAGGACCTAGCATAACTGTTCTCTGAGAGGATCCACCCAGCAGCTGACCAAAACATATGCAGAGACCCACAACCAAACATTAGATGGAGCTTGGGGAGTGTTGTGAAAGAGTTGGAAGAAGAATTAAGGAACCTAGAGGGGATAGGAACTCCAAAGGAAGACCAACAGAGTCTACAAATGTGGACCCTTAGGGCCACCCAGAGACTGAACTGCCAACCAAAAAGCACACATGTGCTGGGCCTACCCTCCCACACATATAGCAGAAATGCAGCTTGGTCTTCTTGTGGGTCTCCTAGCAACTGGATAGTGGACTGTTCTAGCTCCAGTCCCTGACTCTGGATCCTGTTCCCCTAACTGAGCTGCCTTGTCTGGCCTCAGTGGGAGAGGATATGCCTAATCCTGCAGTGACTTGATGTGCCAGGGTGGGTTGGTACCCAGGGGTGCCTCCCACTTCTCAGAGGAGAAGGGGAGGGAGAGAGGAGAGCCTGTATGAAGGAGTTACTGAAAGGAGAGGGAGCTGAACGTGGCTGTAAAGTGATTCAATGGATGAACAAACAAACAAATAAATAAATAAATAAATGGAAAAAAAAAGAATAGTATCAAAGACCTGGGGAATTTTGCTACCTGAGATATGATTAATATGCTATTATTCACTGAGACATAGGAACTTATACCCTTTAGGGGAGACAGTATGATGCTGGAAAGAAAGTATAAAAAGAAAAGACAATTGTCACACTAACACTTAAACCATGTGTCCAAGCCTTACAATATCCTCACTGAATGGTAAAAAAGACATGAAATGTAATCCAGCTAAACTTATATTTGTGGGACACATGGAGTTCAAACAGGACCTGTTGTTCACTCTTGCCAAAAGATAATTCCAATTGTTACTACATACCTAAGAAGAGCCCTTTTACTTCTTCATATTTATCATACCTACCCTGAGCATTTCTAGCAGCAAGGATACAAAATTTTGTATGTCAGCAATATCAAAGTGGCACTAAAATTTGACAAACTACTGATGCCTGAACTCCATCACTACTTTGTCTCTGAAGCTAAGAGCATTTATATTATGATTCACATCAGTCATTTAACATTTTACTGCTGTATTTTCTTCTCAAATGAATGCTAACAATTYAACTCGCCAGTACATCATCTAGGGATTAGACCATATGAACATAAATGTTAGTTGACTCCAGAATCATTTCAGATAACTGAAAGAAGTGACAATTTTCAGGCCTCTTCAGCAGAAATTCAGCTTCGACAGAATTGGATGTGGGATCCACATACTGGGAAATCCTAGAGTAAATGCACATGTTTCAAGCTTTCTAGTATTATAAATGGCATTAGAAATATTACGTAGCATATAAGGAATATTTAATGAATAACTTACTATCAGGCATGACTTTATAGTAGAGTTTCCAACTTTTTATAGGGCTATGAAATTTATTTTCTGTCTCATAATAGATGTAGCATCATATCCATGGAAATGGTCAGTTCAGACCCATTCTCCTACAGACCTGAAAGAAACAGCTGTGTAATAATAGAAGCCAGAACAGAAATAATTGGCTAATTTCCTTTTTAGGCTATTTTGACTGATCCTCAAAGAAACTAGTTTAGGCACTTGAAAAAACACTTAAGGGCTTGACTCTGGGCCATGATCTTTTGGCCAAGGCAAACCTTCTTGCTTTCCTCCTCAGAAGGAGCATCTTTGTTCATAGTTTAGAAAAGGAAATCACTTGCATCCAGGATTCCCAGAATTCCAGCTGTACAATTCCACAGCAGGCTGAATGAATAGTTGTCACTGAGCATATGAAAAATAGAGCTTGGGGCGAAAATAAGTCAGACTTAGTCCTGTGAGCTGCTCTCACATGAATTCAGCCTAGACTGCAATGTTGAAAATATCTCATTTACCCATTATAGTATTTTCAGGAGGTATGTCAGAATAATTCATAGATAACAACAAAGTACATAAATAAATTCTAAGTTTCAATGAAAAGGGTCTAATATCCAGTGTTTTTGTAGCCAGCTAAGCTAAAAAAAATACATATTAAAAGAATCTATATATCAAAATATCTTAATGTCTTGTATTCATTACGATAAATTTCTTCAAATTATCCACTAAAATAATTATGGAGTAATGTTATGTTGGCAAAGGCATTTTTAAATTCTAAATGTGTTTCCTCTTCCAGTTTACCTCATGTACAAGAGTTAGCCACAAAACCATGTGCCCAAGCAATGTTTTATGAAGAATTATGCCTGACAGACTCTTTACTAGTCCATCAGTTATTGCAATTCTAAATGCATATCATTTGTTTTGTTCACAGAGTCCCCATGCACATTATATTAAGCTAGCCTGTGGAAGACCAAAAATAAACCAGAGAATTTAGACAAAGCTAATTTGATTGTCGGGAATATGTCTGTTTGCTCACAAAAAGTCAAGAGCAAGAATATTCACTCCAGAACTATTCCTAAAAGGGAAAAAAATAGGCAATTACCCTCATGTATACCAACAGCATGATTGCTAAATTTGTGATTATAATCACAGGTCAAGAGTAATAAATGATCTATAATTACACTTAATGAGGGAAAAACATCTCAAGTATGTGTTGAATAAAAGGAACCAGAATTAGGTTGTTTTATACCATATATTTCAAATTATATAAGGTGAAAACATATTCTATCATGGTATAAATCTGAACTATGCTTAACATAGGTGGTGCTGACGGAAGGTGAGTACAGGAGCAATTCCTGAGTTGTCCAGAGACTCAGTGTAATTCCTGGTACTAGTGGCATGGATTTGCTTACTGTGAGAAAGTATTAAATTTAAGTGTGTGCGTGTGTGTGTGTGTGTGTGTGTGTGTGTGTGTGTGTGTGAACATGCATGTGCACATACATGCATCCAGGTAGTTGAAGGTTCACAAGCAATATAAGCTTTCTATATGCATTGCACAGCAGTGAAAAGATCATGTTCAGGGATGTTATGATATTATACTTCTGAGGGAAAAATGTATTGGCAGAAAAGATGAGATAGAACAAAGAAAAGAAATGCTAGAGAAAACTAGTAGAGAGGAGTAATGGGTGAGAGGGAATTTTTATGAAATGAGTACTGTTGTTCTCCTTGTAGAAATAAAAATAAACTCTGTAGAATAATATATAAACTAAATTGAACATAATGAAGACAACAATTGTTACACATATAAATATCAATCAATCCAATTCACACAATGAACAAAACCAAGGAGAAAAATCATGGAATCATTGTAATAGATGCATAAAAAGATTTTGACAAAATTAATCACCTATAAACAATAAAAACACTTTAAAAACCAGGATCACAAGGAAATTATCCAAGTAGCACCATTCCCGAGGCAGCTGACTCTAGACTGCTTAAGAAAGCAAGCCATACAACAAAGGTCTTCCAGTATTTTTACTTCAAGTTACTACTTGAATTACCACTCTGACTTTCCTTAATGATAGACCATGAACTGGAAGTATAAGCCAAATAAATCCTTCCCTGAGCTTCTTTTAAAAGACCATAATGTTTGTTTATATAGCAACAGAATGAAACTAGAATAGAAGAATTTTTTGAAAATCAGTAAAGTTTCAAGGCATAAGAACACATAAAAAATCACCTATGTTTCTATCACTACCAGAAAACAATTCTAAAAAGAAACTAGGGAAATAATATCATTTGTATCTGCATGCAAGAGAAGAAAATCTTAGGAGGAAACTTAACCAAGCAATTTTTTTCATTCCAAAAACTGAAAGTGAGATATGAATGAAAACATTAAGTAAGCACAAATATATAGGAAGAAATTCTGTTTGTGGGTTTAAAGAACTGATACCCCTAAAATATTCACACAGCATAAATCAATGTACAGTTTAATTAAATTTTCATCAAAAACCCAATGGCAAAAAGTTCTAAAATTTATACAAAATCACAAAGGACAACAAACAGCTGAATATTGAATATTCCTATGGGTGTCCCTGGGGGTGTTTGTGTGTGCTTATATGTGTGTAGGGATGGAGGGTTTTTCTATGGGTGGTTTTGCAGCTGTGTGTTGATATGTATACATATATGTGCATCTCTGTGTGGAGGCCAGAGGTCAACCTTCAGTATAATCCAGCAACCTTATTTTTTGAAACAAGATCTCTTGCTTGCTTAGAGATTGCTGTTCAGGCGAAACTGGCTAGCCAGCAAGGCTCTGTCATCCCAGTCCTGGGATGAAAAGTGCTCACCAACAAGCCTGACATTTTTTGTGGGTTCTAAGATTGAACTCAACATAATGTGTTTGGGGGAAGCAATTTATTGACTAGATCCCTAGCCCAAGAAGAAAATTCTTACCACTCATAACTATGTCATCTGAAATATTTTTATAACAGTAGCCTGAATTGACTAAGATAGTTTGTTCAAAATTTAAATTTAATCAGATTCTCTACGTCTTGTCTGGTACCACCAAGTGGATCCCCATAAAAACAAGCTGGTCTGTGATGAAGGAGAAAGATGAAGGGACTAACATGTGGTTTAAGTATATTGTTATTATCTGAAGGAGAGGGCAGGTCTAAGTATCATTGTGCAGATCCAAAAATGTCCTCACAGACCCCTAACATGAATATTGAAGGGCAAGGGTTATGATTAAAGAGTGGGTAAACACTGAGTAAATCCAAGCTGAACGGTATGTATAGTGACAATGAGGTGTCATTCTAGGACATGGGAAATATAATCACTGATCCCAACAGCTTCAGCAGTAACCGCCAGGAAATGTCACTGACCAGGTGACAGCAAGAAAACAGAAAGGATAGCTGATTATCCCAGCCATCAACATGAGGCATCAGCAGTTGTCCATACACACTGAGCTACATGCAGGGGCAAAGTYCACAATGGAACTGAACCAAAGAGAAAGAACTGCATGCTTCTTCCACAGGAGCTCACAGCAAAGTCTGAAGCGAACATGCCTGAAAAGTGGTTTCCTATTTGGAAGACAGGAAACACTGCCACTCACATAAAGAGAAACAAACCAAAGAAGAGCTGACATGTGCCAATTGATTGTTGGATTTACATGTAAAGGAAAATGGAAGCAGTGGGTGAAACTATTTTTATTTGTTTCTTACATGCTGTTGACTACTAATACTGATATACCAACAACACTTGGCAGAATAAACAGATTTATAGTATCCTGGGTTTTATTTTCAAAATTTTACCAAAATACAGCAAGACACTTTCAATCAGAAGGAAGCTGCAGAAACTACAGCCCCAGCTGCAGCAATGCACGTGCTCATTGCGCCAAGTGCACAGATCTCCTGTTAGCATCTTCACTTCTACTCTCACTGCTTTCCCTGTGTTTCTGGATTAACTGGGATCCAAGCAATACTTTAAATAATTCCATTAAATACTATCTTATAGATAATATGTATGCAGCCATAAGTCAAGATAACTGAAAATAGCACATTAATATTTGTGATTTTTGGCTATTCGTCAGCAGAAATAAACATTTAACAGCCACCCAAACTTTAGAGCCTAAGGAGTCTAAAGAGGCCTCACTTGACTAGCATACATGATCGGATGCCTAAGGATCACTAAGAGCAACTTGCTTAGGAATTTGGTATCTAGAAACTAATGAAGAAACAAATGTGTCTATTCATATCTTCACTGTTAGTGACACCAAGTAAATTATACTATGAACCACATACGCAGTCTTAATTTTGGGTAGTCATATTAATAAAATGTGTTCAAATGTGTCCAAAAATGCATGTTATCTCTACAAAACTAACAGCAAGGCCCCATTGCTGCAGACAACAGCAAGATGGTACCTTCATAGAACTTTCACACCTACCTACATGCTAGTATCTTTGGAGAGAGAGAGAGAGAGAGAGAGAGAGAGAGAGAGAGAGAGAGAGAGAGAGAAAGAGAGAGAGAGAGCAACCCACCCACAAACTCTTGGATCTACAGTGGTGTCCTGCATGAAAGCTATTGCTAGTGTCTTGGTGGAACAATGCTTGTAGAAGTAACCAACCAATATCTTATTTGGCTTAAAGCTCATGAGATGGAACCCATATGAAACATCGTTTAGGTAGGTGACTAAGAATAAGAGACTAGACAGCCCAGGGACCTAGGGAAAAACAAATACATATAAATAAAAATATTTATATTTGGACTCTATATATATATGCAAATAAAACAACTTCTAATGACATTCTGCTTTACTCACAGATTAGTACCTTGCTCAGCTATCAGAGAGGCTACTTCCAGCAGCAGACAGGAACAAATATAGAGACCCACAGCCAGACATTATACAGAGAGTGAGAGGCCTTGGAACACTCTGCCCTGGGCAAATGTCATCATCAGATCTCCCCCCTCAGGGCTCAGTGAATCCCATAGTAGAGAGGCAGAAAGAGTATAAGAGCCAGAGGGGATAGAAAACATTAAGGAAAAAAAAGAAAACATTAAGGAAACAAGACCCTCTAAATCAGCATGATCAAAGCTCATATTAACTCACAGGGACTGAGTCAGCAGGCACAGAGTCTGCAGCATCTGTTGCTGTAAATCTCCAACCCAAACAGGCCCCGGGGAAAGAAATCACAACTCAATTAATAGGAATACAAGCTACATGCCTAGATTGGGCAGATCTACCACTGCACTACCATCTTCCCCATCTCTGAGATCCCTTATAACTTTCGGTTTCTCCAAGCCATGTGCTTCTGCTCCATTGCCCTTCCTCCTCCTCTGTTGTCTTCTCTCCAGTCTCTCCCTTCTCCCCTAAACTTTTCAGCTCTACCTACCCTTCTACTGCTCAATCACCAGCTCTAGCCTTTATTTTACAAGTTGAGGTGGGGAGAAGGTCCACAAGAGTCACATGTATAACAGATTCACTCCTTGACTGCAGCACCTCCCAGGAAAGTGGAATTAGCATCAAAATACAAGCAACACCAGAGCTATCCACAACACTTCCCCCTTTCTGTACAATTAAAAAACTCTTTTATCTCAGATATAAATTGAGCACGACTATTACCATTTTGTAATTTATAAAGTACAAGATAGACCTAACATCCAGTTCATCATTTTTGTCAATTAAATAGAACCTCTGTCATCTATCCTAACTTAAAAGACATAATTCTGCACCTCAGTCATGTCCTGGCTTTAGATTGTGTGTCATCTGAAAACCATCCTCTCAAATCTTTATCATCTTTCTCAATGCTAAACAGCTTGGGATAGCTATGAGACTACCACTGTTCAACCCCATCAGAAATCTAAGAATAACTACTATTCCTGAAAATATGAGAAGCACAAAATATAGCAACCAAAACTTAGCCAATTCATAGAGACTGCTGATCACCTGGACAGTCCCTATACTTCAAAACATTAGAGCATCAGTCTTCAGCGTTCTGGCCCAGGATCATCTGACAGACCTTTGTAAAGAAGAATTTTGAATGGCTGATTACCCTGTCTTGCCAGAGGTTATCTATTCTGCATAGTGTATCCTTTTTCTGGATAATATATTATATGTAGATGAAATGAGGCAGTTCTTGCCTACTGGATGTCCTGCCACAAGTGAAGCACTCTATTGATGCTCAATTTCTTCTTTGAACCCAAGAAAGGGATGCTGTCAGGAACAAACAGATCTCTGGTCAAATTATCTTTAATAAAGAAATGTCCGTAAACATTATATTCTGTGGACTTCTGATGCTTTTGAAGACTTTTTATCTACCCACAGCATCTCTGAACTGTTGAGCCTTGACTACTCTAGGCCATTTCTAATTGAAATATCTCAGAAACACAGAAACACCCTTTTAATTAACTCAGGACCGTGAGTTTGCTATCTGGTCCTTAACTGGTATTGCTTAATCATCTAAAAACAGTTTATAATAGCAGTTATAGAAGGACTAGGTCTAAGCCTTTTATTCTTAAATGTGTTATATAGGCACAATACCTATATGAAAATAACAATATTAATCCCAATTTTATATCAATAAGAAAATTATGCCAATGAAAACTTTAAATTTGTATCAAATAAATTCTGTACCAACTTTGTATCAATTATAAAGATTTCTACCAATGTAATATGTAGCTATGTAATGAGTTGCTTAAGAGTAAATTTGCTAACTTATTCCTATTTGTCTATTTCTATAATTTCTATGATACTACTATATCCCCCTTCCTTTGCCACCCCCTTTCCTTTTTGCCTAAGAAGGAAAAATAGAGAAGAGGAAAGGAAAGGTAGAAATCCCTGAGTTTAAGTTCTCTAGTTCCCTCCCTGTCTAAAGCTACATTTGTAAAGTAAAATTATAGATATGTTAAATGATAACATATGTATAATTCTTAAAATAACCAGAACCATCCACCCCAACATAAGGATTTGGGACAATGATCTTTTGTCTGCTTCCAGCTGAATTGGGGCAAAGAATTCCCATTTGAGCGCCCAAGGGAAACAGGAAAATTGGCTTTGTCAAAGAAAAGCTAGCTGTCTTCATATGCTGAGAAAGTTCATTGCTTAGCTGACATCTTGACCATGACAGTCTGAAAGGATGGATAGGCAAGCTAGCTGTTCTGGAAAAGTTCTAGAAGCAAGTCTTTAAAAGAAGCAGTTTCAAGGTAGTTGACGTAGAGTCAAGTGTGAAGCTGGAATGAAAAGTCCCAGAATCTCAGCATCCGGGAGTGTGAATCCTTTCAGGGCTGTCTTTCTCTTTTTTTTCATCCTTCAGTATACGAAAGTTAAAAATCAACATGTAGTTATATAAAGACATTCAGATGGAGCATGCAGGGTGCACAGATTGGTCATGAAAATCAATAAAGAAAGATGACTTTCTTCAGGTTAGCTTGATCATATAGTCAAACTGCAATATAACTTTGTATATATGCCCTCATAAAGGATGGTATGTAAAAACCAGTCATTAGAAATTTGTACACAATAAGTGTTATTGACTGTGTATAGACATTTTAGTGTCAGCTGGTTCTAGAGCTGTCTCCATATAGAAAGACATAAACATAGCTACATCACCTATTTTGTTGATTGTGTTAGTCTTCCTTTTCTTCTCTTTCACCAAGGTCTTCAGGAGGTCTCCCTTTGTCATGTCTGATTTTTATCAACTTAGAAGGAACCCACAGCTTTTCTTTTCCTATGGAAACATAGGCATAAGAACTCCCTAAGCATAACACATTTTCCATTTTCCATTTTGATGTTAGAACATCCTTAATATAAACAGGCTGGTTTAGTTCAATAGTTTTTTCCACAATCCAATGTCTTTCAGCAGCTGTGGTGTTTTGCTCATTAGCAAATTTAAATTTAGAAAATTTAAGGTTAATAAAGCATTATGTAATCTATCTTTGGGGGTTCTTGTTGATTCCTTTGCCTATTAAACATCTCCTTTAGAGTTCGATTAGATCTCTCCACATTCGCTTGTCCTATAGAATTGTGTGATATGCCTGTAATGAGTTTTATATTATACAATGCAAAAAAACCTACTTCATTTTATTAGAGATATATGTCAGACCATTGTCCATTTTTGTAGCTGCTCAAAGTTACATTGAACAGGTTACCCTGAGGGGAAGCTGGGGATGTATGGGAAGGCAGCAAAAAGAGACGAGACGGAGACCAAGATAACACCTGCTATTCAAGGCCTCAAAGTTTAATGAAGAACTCCCAATATATAGGCAGAGAAAAACCCTTCCCCAAAGGCTGGAAGTTTCTCAGCCAAATCAGTTTAGTTGCTCTGCAGGTGGCTAGTGTTTCTCAGGAAACTGCAGGTTCTTGAAGAACAATAGGCTTCCCCTTGGTCTGAGCACTCCACCCTAGGTGTAGGGGATTATGGCTAATACAGGAGTTCCCACTCAAAGGCTGGGAAAGGAACTTCACATTGCTCAATGTCAAGTTCCTGCCAGGTGGCATAGTACCTCAATAAGGCTCTCTACACATTTTAATTTGTATGGGTAATCCCATAATGGTCATAACTTCTAACAAATGTGTAATTACAGAATCAGCCTTTTCTGAGGCTAAGGCAGTTGCCCATTGAAATCCTGAGTATGTGTCTATAGTATGGTGCACATATTTCAGTATACCAAACTCTGTAAAATGGAAGACATCCATTTGCCAAATATCATTTCTTTGGGTACCCTTGGGGTTAGTTCCTATAGGCAATGGAGTTTGGTTAGATAATGAGGAGGTAGGACATTGTCTCACAATTTCCTTGGCTTGTTGCCAAGTGATAGAGAATTCTTTCTTTAAATCTTTGCTGTTAACAAAGATTTTTTTATGGACTTCTGAAGTCTCTAGTACAATTTCATTATTACCTTATGCTAGAGGGCCTGGCAAACCTGTATGAGATGTTATGTGTGTTATATATAGTGGATAACTCCTACTTCTGATCATTTGTTGTAGCTGAATAAAAAATGAAGTCAATTCAGAATCATCCTAAGTTCCGTATTTTCTATGAGTAAAACAGCTCATTCTGTATATTGAGAGTCAGTAACTATATTAAGAGACTCTTGAAAATCTGACAACATCATGATGATTGCATATAATTCAGATTTTTGAATTGACTTTTAGGGACTCTCAGCCACTTTACTTACATCTTCTGATTTATATCCTGACTTTCCTGATTTAGTGGTATCAGTGTAAAATGTAGGGGCTCCAAATATTGGAGTTTCCTTTATTATACAAGGGATAATGCAATTAGTTCTTTTTATGAACTGAAGCTGTTTGCTTTTAGGGTATCTGTTGGTAATCTCTCCCAAGAAGTTATTGCATGCTCTTTGCCAATGTTCATCTTGTGCCCATAATGAGGCAATTTCTGCATTAGTAAAAGGTACCACAATTTTACCCCAATCCATTCTAATTGTTGAAGTCTCATTTTTCCTTTTAGTATCAATTCAGAGTCTTTCTCAATGTAGGTTTTTCATTTCCTACTCTGTTTATATGCTAAAAATTATCCATTCTAAGAAATAATCTTCACTTTGCATAAGAATTCCTGTAGGAGAATGGGTAGAAGGTAAGATGACTAAGATGCAGAACATCTTTGGATCGATATGATCTACATGTGTATCCTGAAATTTCCTTTCTACCAAAGCTAACTCCTACTCAGCCTCAGCTGATAGTTTCCTTGGGCTATTTAAATCTTTATCACCTTGTAAGGTTTTAAATAAATTGCCTCGCTCTATAGTGGCCAAGCCAATCACAGGCAGCAGCCAGTTGATATCTCCCAGTGGGTACTGAAAATCATTAAGGGTCCTTAATTGGGTTCTTCTGATTTGCACCTGTTGTGGCCTAACCCATTGCAGACATATTTTATACTCTAGATAATTAATAGAATCCCATCTTTGTATTTTTTCAGGGGCTATTTGCAATCCCCAGCAAGGCAAGGTTTTTGTTTGTTTGTTTGTTTTGTTTTGTTTTTATTTACTTCATCAAACATTCTTTCCATGATATTTATATCTGGATCAGACAATAAGATGTTATCCATATAATGATAAATAATCAATTGGGGAAATTGTTTTCGAATCATCTTCAATGGCTGTTGTACAAAATATTGACACAAGGTAGGGCTATTTAACATTCCTTGTGGCAGGACTTTCCATTGACATCTTTTTATTGGGCAACATCTATTGAAAGTAAGTAATGAGAAAACAACCATTTCTTTATAGTATGCATTTAGAGGAATTGTGGAAAAACAATCTTTCAGATCAATCACTATGATGGGCTATTCCATAGGTAACAAGGAAGGCAATGGGATCCCAGGCTGCAAGGAACCAACTGGCTGAATAATATTAATCACTTTGAGATCTGTCAACATTCTCCGTTTGCCAGATTTTTTTAAATGACAAAAACTGGAGAATTCCAAGGGCTGGTGGTCCTCTGTATGCTGAGCCTCCGGCTGCTCCAGGACTAGCTGTTCTAATGCCTGTAGTTTTTCTTTTGTCATAGACCATTGATCAATCCAAATGAGTTGGTTAGGGTAAGGTTGTTGGTGTCGTGTCAGCAGTGGCTTCTTGGGGTAGAGCTCAATTGTCAGCCTCTGCTGTATTTTGTTTATGGACAGCTTGAACAGTCTATAACTGCCTTTGATAATGCTCCTGAACTAATTTAAATTTTGTATTAGGAACCTGTCAGCTTTCATGGCTAGACACTGGAACTGAGGGGGTATTAATTTGTGTTTCCACTGCTGTAATAGATCTCTTCCCCATAAGTTGGTTATATCAGTCACATATAGCCTCAATTTTCTTACCTGACCTTCTGGTCCTATTCATTTAAGTAATATGGTACTTTGCTTTATTTGGGATAAGGTTCCAACACCTTAAAATTGGATGTCTACTTCTTGAAGTGGCAAACTTGCAGGCCAAGATTTTTGGAGAGATAATGGTGACATCTGCTCCAGTGTCAACCATTTCTTCAATCTCAAAATTATTTACTAGTATTCTTATTTTTGGCCTTTGATCCTCTATAGAAGTTTGCCAAAATATTCATTTTTGGCTCCCTTTGAGGCCTTTTGAATTGTCTATAGAACTTGCCTTAGCCTTGTCAGGTCTCATAACATCAGTTTTTGAAGCAGTGACATGTAAGAGTCCTGAAGAAGAGAACTCTCCCTGCCTGGCTTTGAGCCGAAATCTCTTCAGGTAGTACCAGTCTCCTGGTTGAAACTTGTGTGGTTCCAGAACAGGGCCTGCTTCATAGAGGACACTCACTGACTTTTATTATCAATTCATGATCTTGTAATTCTGCAATAGCTGCTAACTGAAGGTTAGGTACAATGGGGGCAGGGACACCATGCATAATCTCAAAGGGGGTTAAACCCACCTAGTAAAGGAAGTTCCTCACCTGATATACAGCAAGGGGAAGAGCCATCACCCAGTCTCCATGGACAATTTCGTTAAGGTCTCTTTTAATGTTCTGTTCATCCTTTCTACCTGTCCTGAACTTTGGGGTCAGTATGCACAATGTCATATCCAGTCTGCCCCAATAAATCTTGCAACATCCTGGCTTACCTTGGACACAAACTGGGTTTATGTGGAGGTCTTTGATCCAATTGGATTTGAGTTTTGTATAAGGAGATAAGAATAGGTCAATTTGCATTTTTCTGCATGCTGACCTCCAGTTGATCCAGCACCATTTGTTTAAAATGCTATCTTTTTCCAACTGGATGGTTTTAGCTCCTTTGTCAAATGTCAAGTGACAAGGGGTGTATGGGTTCATTTCTGGGTCTTCAATGCTACTCCACTGATCTTCCTGCCTGTCTCTGTACCAATGCCATATAGCTTTTATATCACTATTGCTCTGTAGTATAGCTTGAGGTCAGGCATGGTGATTCCCCCAGAAGTTCTTCTGTTGTTGAGAATAATTTTTGCTATCCTGGGTTTTTTTGTTATTTCAAATGAATTTGCAGATTGCTCTTTCTAGCTCTATGAAGAATTGATTTGGAATTTTGATGGGGATTTCACTAAATCAATAGATTGCTTTCGGCAAGATTGCCATTTTTACTATATTAATCCTGTGAATCCAAGAGCATGGGAGAACTTTCCATTTTCTGAGACCCTTGATTTCTTTCTTCAGAGGCTTGAAGTTCTTGTCATACAGATCTTTGACTTGCTTGGTTAGAGTCATACCAAGATATGTAATATTATTTGTGACTATTGTGAAGGGTGTCATTTCCCTAATTTCTTTTTCAGCCTGTTTATCCTTTGAGTAGAGGAAGATTTGTTTGAGTTAATTTTATATCCAGCCACTTTGCTGAAGTTGTTTATCAGCTTTAGGAGGTCTCTGGTGGAATTTTTGGGGTTATTTAAGTATACAATCATATCATCTGCAAACAGTGATATTTTGACTTCCTCCTTTTCAATTTGTATCCCTTTGACCTCCTTTTGTTTTCTAATTGCTCTAGCTAGAACTTCAAGTATAATATTGAATAGATAGGGAGAGAGTGGGCAGCCTTGTCTGGTTCCTGATTTTAGTGGGATTGCTTCAAGTTTCTCTCCATTTAGTTTAATGTTGGCTGCTGGTTTGCAGTATATTGCTTTAACTATGTTTAGGTATGGACCATGAATTCCTGATCTTTCCAAGACTTTTAACATGAAGGGATACTGAATTTTGTCAAATGCTTTTCCAGCATCTAATGAAATAACCATGTGTTTTTTTTCTTGAGTGTGTTTATGTAGTGGATTACATTGGTGGATTTCTGTATATTTATTGAATCATCCCTAAATCCCTGGGATGAAGCCTACTAGATTGTGATGAATGATAGTTTTGATGTATTTTTGGCTTTGGGTTTTTGTTTGTTTGTTTGTTTGTTTTTGGTTTTGCTTTTTATTTTTTATTTTTTGTTTTGTTTGTTTGTTTTTTGTTCTATTTTTGTTTTGGGTTTTGGTTTTGGTTTTGGTTTGGTTTGGTTTGGTTTGGTTTGGTTTGGTTTGGTTTGGTTTGGTTTGGTTTGGTTTGGTTTTTCAAGACAGGGTTTCTCTGTGTAGTCTTGGCTGTCCTGTAACTCACTCTGTAGACCAGGCTGTTCTCGAACTCAGAATTCCACCTGCCTCTGCCTCCCAAGTTCTGGGATTAAAGTTGTATGCCAATACTGCCTGGCTAGAATTTTATTGAGTATTTTTGCATAGATGTTCATAAGGGAAATTGATCTGAAGTTCTCTTTCCTTGTTTGGCCTTTGTTTGGTTTAAGTATAAGTGTAATTGTGGCTTCATAGAATGAATTGGGTAGTGTTTCTTGTATTTCTATTTTGTGGAATATTTTGAAGAGCATTGGTATTAGGTCTTCTTTGAAGATCTGATAGAATTCTCTACTAAACCCATCTGGTCCTGGGCTTTTTTGATTGGGAGACTGTTATTGACCACTTGTATTTTTTTAGGAGCTATGGGACCATTTAGATGGTCTATCTGATCCTGAATTAACTTTGGTATTTGGTATCTGCCTAGGAAATGGTCCATTTCATCTAGATTTTCCAGTTGTGTTGAGTATAGGCTTTTGTAGTAGGATCTGATGATTTTTTTTTAATTTCCTCAGTTTCTGTTGTTATTTCTCCCTTTTCATTTCTGATTTTGTTAATTTGGATACTGTCTCTGAGCCCTCTGGTTAGCCTGGCTAAGGGTTTATCTATCTTGTTGATTTTCTCAAAGAACCAGCCCTTGGTTTTGTTGATTCTTTGTATATAGTTCTTTTTGTTTCTATTTAGTTTATTTCAGCCCTGAGTTTGATTATGTCCTGCTGTCTCCTCATCTTGGGTATATTTGCTTCTTATTGTTCTAAAGCTTTTAGGTGTGCTGTCAAGTGTTTACTGTAAGCTCTCCTTAGTTAATTTTTGGAGGCACTTATAGCTATGAGTTTTCCTCTTAGCACTGCTGTCATTGTGTCCCATAAATTTTGGTATGATGTGTCTTTGTTTTCATTAAATTCTAAAAAGTTTTTAATTTCTTCCTTTATTTCTTCCTTGACCAAGTTATCTTTGAGTAGAGCATTGTTCAGCTTTCATGTGTATGTAAACTTACCATGGTTTTTGTTGGAACATAAGACCAGCCTTAGACCATGGTTATCTGATAGGGTGAATGGAATTATTTCATTATTCCTGTATCTGTTAAGGCCTCTTTTATGACTAATTATATGGTCAGTTTTGGAGAGGGTACCATGAGGTGCTGAGAAGAAGGCATATTCTTTTGCTATAGGATGAAATGTTCTATAAATATCTATTAGATCCATTTGGTTCATAACTTCTGTTAGTTTCACTGTGTCTCTGTTTAGCTTCTGTTTCCATGATTCATCCATTGCTGAGAGTGGGGTGTTAACGTCTCCCACTATTATTGTGTGGGGTACGATGTGTGCTTTGAGCTTTAGTCAAGTTTCTTTTATGAATGCCCTTGCATTTGGAGCATAGTTGTTCAGAGCTGAGAGTTCATCTTGGTAGATTTTTTCCTTTAACCACTATGAATTGACCTTCCTTATCTTTTTTGACAACTTTTGGTTGAAAGTCAATTTTATTCTATATAAGAATGGCCACTCCAGCTTGTTTCTTGGGCCCTTTTGCTTGGAAATTTGTTTTCCAACCTTTGCTCTTAAATAGTGATTGTCTTTGTCACTGAGGTGGGTTTCTTGTATGCAGCAAAATATTGGGTTCTGTTTACATATCCAGTCTGTTAGTCTATTTCTTTTTATTGGGAAATTGAGTCCATTGATGTTAAGAAATTTAAGGAAGAGTGATTGTTACTTCATTTTATCTTTGTTGTTAAAGGTGGAATTATGTTTGTGTGGCTATCTTCTTTTGGGTTTGTGGAATCATTACCTTCATGCTTTCTCTAGGGTGTAGTTTCCCTCCTTGTGTTGGTATTTTCCACTCATTACCTTTGTACAGCTGGGTTTATGAAAAGATATTGTATAAATTTGGTTTTGTCATAGAATATCTTGTTTCCTCCGTCTATGGTAATTGGGAGTTTTGCTGGATATAGTAGCCTGGGCTGGCATTTATGTTCTCTTAGGGTCTGTATGACATCTGCTCAGGATCTTCTAGCTTTCATAGTTTCTGGTGAAAAGTCTGGTGTAATTCTGATAGGTATGTTTTTATATGTTACTTGACCTTTCCCCCTTACTGCTTTTAATATTCTTTCTTTGTTTAGTGCATTTGGTGTTTTGATTATTATGTGACAGGAGGAATTTCTGTTCTGGTCCAGTTTGTTTGGAGTTCTGTAGGTTTCTTGTATATTCATAGGTATCTCTTTCTTTAGGTTAGAGAAGTTTTCTTCTATAATTTTGTTGGAGATATTTACTGGCCCTTTAAGTTGGGAATCCTTGTTCTCTTCTTTACCTATAATCCTTAGGTTTGGTCTTTTCATTGTGTCCTGGATTTCCTGTATGTTTTGTGTCAGAAGTTTTTTGCATTTAGCATCTTCTTTGACTGTTGTGTCCATCTCTTCTACAGTATCTTCTACACCTGAGATTCTCTCTTCTATCTCTTGTATTCTGTTGGCAATATTTACATCTGTAATTCCTGACCTCTTTCCTGGGTTTTCCATTTCCAGATTTACCTCCATTTGCGTTTTCTTTATTGTTTCTACTTCCACTCTTGAATCACTTTATTTAATTCCTTCACCTGCTTACCTGTGTTTTCTTTCTGTGTATTTCTTTCAGTGAATTATTGATATCCTCCTTAAAGGACTCTATTATCTTCATGAGATATGAAGTACACATTGCACCCCACACAATAATAGTGGGAGACTTCAACACCCCACTGTCAAAAATGGACAAATAATGGAATCAGAAACTAAACAGAGATAAAGTGAAACTAACTGAAATTATGGACCAAATGGATCTAACATATATTTATAGAACACTCCAACCTAAAGCAAAAGAATATACCTTCTTCTTAGCACCTCATGGTACTTTCTCCAAAATTGACCATATAATTGATCACAAAATAGATCTTAACAGATACAGAAATATTGAAATTATTCCATGTATCTTATCAGATCACCACGGCCTAAGGCTGGTCTTAAGCTCAAACAAAAGCAATGGAAAACACACGTACACATGGACTTTGAACAATGCTCTTCTCAATGATAGCTTGGTCAAGGAAGAAACAAAGAAAGAAATTAGAGACTTTTTTAGAATTTAATGAAAATGAAGACACATCATACCAAAATTTATGGGACACAATGAAAGTAGTGCTAAGAGGGAAACTCATAGCTCCGAGTGCCTCCAAAAAGAGAATGGAGAGAGCTTACACTAACATCTTGACAGTGCACTTGAAAGCTCTAGAACAAAAGGAAGCAAATAACTTCAAGAGGAGTAGACAGCAGGAAATAATCAAACTTAGAACTGAAATCAACCAAACGGAAACAAAAATAACTATACAAAGAATCAACAAAACAAGAAGCTGGTTCTTTGAAAAAAAATCAACAAGATAGATAAATCCTTAGCCAGACTAAGCAGAGGACACAGAGACAGTATCCAAATTAATAAAATCAGAAATGAAAAGGGAGACATAACAACAGAAACTGTGGAAATTCAAAAAAATCATCAAATCTTACTACAAGAGTTTATACTCAACAAAGTTTGAAAACCTGGATGAAATGGACAACTTTCTAGATACATACAAGGTGCCAGCATTAAAACAGAATCAGATAAACCATGTAAATAGTCCCATAAGCCCTGAGGAAATAGAAGCAGTCATTAATAGTCTCCCTTCAAAATAAAGCCCAGGACCAGATGGGTTTAGAGGGGAATTCTATGAGATCTTCAAAGAAGAGTTAAAACTGATACTCTTCAAACTTTTCCATGAAATAGAAACTCAAGGAACACTACCCAACTCATTCTATGAAGCCACAATAACGCTTATACCTAAACCAAACAGACCAAACAAGGAAGGAGAACTTAAAACCAATCTCTCTCATGAACATTGATGCAAAAATACTGAACAAAATGCTGGCCAACTGAATCCAAGAATGCATCAAAACTATAATTCACCACGATCAGGTAGGCTTCATCCCAGAGATGCAGGGATGGTTCAATATATGGAAATCCGTCAATGTAATCCACTGCATAAACAAACTAAAGGAAAAGAACCACATGGCAATTTCATTAGATGCTGAAAAGGCTTTTGACAAAATTCAGCATCCCTTCATGATAAAAGTCTTGGAGAGATCGGGAATCCAATGCCCATACCTAAACATAGTGAAAGCAATATACTGCAAACTGGTAGCCAACATCAAACTAAATGGAGAGAAACTTGAAGCAATCCCACTAAAATCAGGGACCAAACAAGGCTGTCCACACTCTCCCCATCTATTCAATATAGTACTTAAAGTCCAAGCCAGAGCAATCAGGCAGCAAAAAGTGGTCAAAGACATACAAATTGGAAAGTAAGAAGTCAAACTATCACTATTTGTAGATGATGTGATAGTATATTTAAGCAACCCCAAGACTTCCACCAGAGAATTCTTAAGGTTGATAAACAACTTCAGCGAAGTGTYTGGATATAAAATTAACTCAAGCAAATCAGTAGCCTTCTCAAAGGATAAACAAGATGAGAAAGAAATTAGGGAAATGACAACCTTCAAAATAGTCACAAATAATATTTCATACCTAGGTATGACCCTGATGAAGCATGTGAAAGATCTATATGACAAGAACTTTAAGCCTCTGAAGAAAGAAATTGAAGAAAGTCTCAGAAGATGGAAAGATTTCCCATGATCATGGATTGGCAGGATCAATATAGTAAAAATGGCCATCTTGCAAAAAGCAATCTATAGATTCAATGCAATCCCCCATCAAAATCCCAAATCAATTCTTCATAGATCTAGAAAGAGCAATTCTCAAATTCATCCAGAATAACAAAAAA
>BDUI01000508.1:197923-215423 GCA_002335545.1 Apodemus speciosus | reverse complement strand
CCTGTCTCTGTCTCCTGAGTGCTTAGACGTGCATCACCATTGCCTAAGATATTTTGTTTTCATTAACAATTCCTGACTCAGAACACCCTCTCTAAGGCAGATCATACAAATCATATAGACTAGAATTTCTCTTTTTCCCCCAAGTCAGGTCCTAGAAATTCAAACTCACCTTCCCCGCCCCCACTCTTCCCCGAGGGGCCTTGGAGCTGCTGGTTGTCCAGAAATTGTCTAAAGTAGGCAGGGTATCATGAGGGGTCTTGCGCCATACCCGATGCCCTGGAGGAAGGAATGCCGTACAGAAGACTCAAGAAGAATCTAGACTGACAGGCTTAGCTGGGTTTCTCCACACAGGGTAGCATAAGACATACAGGGGAGTGTTTATAAAAGGGCAAAAGGGCAGAGGTCAGAGAGATTACTTTGGGTCTGTGCACCTGGAGAGGACCAACTTGCTCCTTTCCCATCCTAGATGTATGGTTTTATATGTATCCTTTGTAAGAAAATGAGGAAGATAAGTCTTCCCCTGAGTTCTGTGAGTCAGTCAAATAAATGAACTGAATTACAGGAAGGAGTCATGGGAACTCCAATCTCTAGCTGGTGGGCTAATCAAGCAAGCCAGGACTGTTAACTAACCCCTAAAGAAGGGAGAAGGGTCGGGAATGTGGTCCTGGAACCGGGTCGCTAGGAGGCGTTGAGCCAGAACTGAATTGACCTAAAGGAAGCTTGAATTGAATTGATTTTGGTTTGGTTTTGTTTTGTTTTTGAGACAGGGTTTCTCGGTGTAGCCCTGGCTGTCCTGGAACTCACTCTGTAGACCAGGCTGGCCTCGAACTCCGAAATCCAGCTACCTCTGCCTCTCTGCCTCCTGAGTGCTGGGATTAAAGGCGTGCGCCACCACCGCCCGGCTTGAATGGATTTAGAAGAGGCACAGCTGCTGCAGGATTGGTCGCCTGTATGGTCATAGAATTCCCCACCATTCTGGGGATTGCATCGGTCTTCAGTGGTGATTGTCATATGAGAATAGGAAAAAAATCAAAACCCAATCTTTTTTCTCCACAATGCAAACTCCCCCACCCCCCCACACCCCCGCCGCTTCCTTTTTACTGCTGGGAATGAAACCTAGAGTCGTGCATGCTAGCCAGCTGTTCTAAAATCACCGAGCAAGGTTCCCAGCTCCAGAAAACTGTTTCTCCGCAACAGAACTCAGAAGCTCAGAACTAAGGAAAGCAGTGTGTGTGAGCATGTGTGGGGTGTATGTGTGTGTGTGTGTGTGTGTGTGTGTGTGTGTGTGTGTGTGTGTGTTTGGAGTTGTATCAGAGTGACTGTGAACCGTGAGATCAGAGAAAACCTGAAGAGCTTTTCAGTAACTGGGATTGAACCTAGGGGTATTTACATGCAAGAGCGCTATCGAGGATCTATAACCTAAACTTTGAGGTCTCTCCTTGAATTTGTGATCCTCTTGCCTCAGCCTCTAAAACTACTAGGAATATAGCCTGTGCCACCAGCCCTGACTTTCCAGACTGATTTTAATTCATTTCCCAATAGATGATGATTTTAGACAGGGTCACAGGCTAGCCCTGAACTCTTGATTCACCTCTCATCATTTTTTTTTTTTTGATTGCTAGGGAATTCTCCTTACTTATCATTATCATTATTATCAATTGCTATTATTATTAATGGTGGTATGCATATGTGAACACGAGTGTGCATGTGTGATGTGTTCAAACGGAGGCTCATGCACGCCACATAAGGAGGTCAGAGGACAACTTTGGGGAGGACCTCTCTCTACCTCAACAGTGGATTCTGGGAATGGAGCTCAGGTTGTCAGGGTTACACAGCCAGTGCGCACACCTGCTGAGCCACCTCCTTGGCCCCTGGCAGAGGATTTTCTGTTGTGAGGTATACAATCATTTTGCTTATCAATTGACATATATTCGAGGCGGTTCTGCTTTGAGTTCATTGCACACGACGCTGTTAGGGAAGTCCTGGAGCAGGTTTTATGTGGACATATGTTTTCACTATTATTGGGTCTATAGTCTGGATGGGAAAAACAGCATCATGTGCTGACGCCGTCGTTCAGCCCTCTGAGGAACTGCCAGACTCTTCCACAGCACCATTTTCCGTTCTCGTCAGCCCTGGATAAGGGCCCAATTTCTATTATTTCCAGTAACACCTGTAATTTTAAAACTCCTGGCTCAGGCTTGTAATATCAGAACTAGGGGGATGGACCATGAGCTCATAGTCAGCCTTGGTTACATGAGACCCTGTCTTAAAAAAATTCCTAAAAATCCTCCCAGCCACCCCCTCCCTCTCTCCCTCTCTCTCTGCCTTCCCCCTTCTTTTTCCTCTCTCCCCAATTGGCTTAGTACTACAAGCTACTTAATCACTCTACTGTATCCCTAGGTTGCACTATCTTGTTTTCAAATTTTGTGGATTTTTTTTTTTTTTTTGCGGGATGGGGGTGGGGTGGAGGGGGTGGGGAGGGTTGACATGGTCTCACTGTGTAGCTTTGGCTAGCCTGAAATCAGGTATATAGACCAGGCTGGCCTCAAACTCATAGAGCTCCATCTTCCTCTGCCTCTGAGTGCTGGGATTAAACACATGTACCACCATTCCCAAGATCCTCTTTAAAAACATACATTTACGTTTAGGCATAGGCACCATGAAAGTCAGAGCACAGCTATTAGAAGTTGGGTCCTGGGGCGGGAGAGACGGTTTAGCAGTTAAGAGCATTGGCTGCTTTTCCAGAGGTCCCAGAGTTCAATTCCCAGCACCTCCATGGCTTCTCACAACCATCTCTAACTCCAGTTCCAGGGCTTCTGACACCCTCACACAGATACAGATGAAGGCAAAATACCAATGAACATAAAATAAAAAAAAATTTTTTTTTTAAAGAAATTGGTTCTCTTCTACTATAGAGATCCCCGGGATCAAACTCAGGTTGTCAGGCTGAGCAGCAAGCACCCTACCCACTGAGCCATCCTGCTGGGGCTTCCTCTCTGCCCCTTTTCCTGAGCAGCTGCCCTACTGGGTGATTTGCATTTCCCTGGTATTTAGGATGTACTTGTCAGTCATTTGTGTATCATCTCTGGAGGGGGTGGGGAGGTCTTCTTAATCTTTTACCTGTTCACAGGAACTTTTTCTATATATATATAAAAACATTTATTTATTTATATGTATACGAGTACACCACCATTATTCTTTTCAGACACACCAGAAAAAGAGGTCACCAGATCCGAGCCACCATGTGGTTGCTGGGAATTGAACTCAGGACTTCTGGAAGAGCAGTCAGGGCTCTTAACTGCTGAGCCATCTCTCCAGCCCTCACAGGTACTCTTTATTAGTCTAGGTGTAAGTCTCTTTCTAGATATGTTATTTGGAGCTGTCTCTTCTCCCATCTGTTTTTGCCCCCTTGGTATCTATGCGTTTTAAACATAATTAGTATCACCTCGGGGTAGCTTTAAGCAGAAGGAAACGTGGGATAAACAGTCAAGGAAGCCCCTTTGAGCCTCTGCAGAAAGGCTGCTAGAGTCGAGTCTGACTGAGTCTGACTCAGCTGCCGTGTGGATCCTTAAGGCGGAGTCTTGATCTTCCTAAACTTCAGTTCCCTGCTCTGTAAAATAGGGACAATAATTGAATCCACTTCCTCATTTCAAGGATTATATCAGAAAACAGACAGGGCTTAGCCTCTTAGCCTACAGGAATCCCTCAACAAGTAGTATTTACCTCTTTTTTAGTATCTATCCATCCATCCATCCATCCATCCATCCATTCATCCATCTATCATCTATCTATCCATCCATCCATTTATCATCTATCTATCTATCTATCTATCTATCTATCTATCTATCTATCTATCTATCTATCATCTATCTATTTTGAGGCAGAGTCTACCTTGTCCTGGCTGTCTTGGAGCTCTCTATGTAGCCCATGTTGACCTCGAACTCACAGAGACCACCTCTGCAGGATGTAAGGCGTGTGCCACCATGTCACATGTCCGTCCACTGCACTGCCTCTTTATCTACCACAAGGCTAGTTCCTCCCCTCTTTCTTTTATCTCAGTTTCCTTTTCTCCTCCGCTCCCTTTCCCATCCATTCTTCTCCCTGAGGAACATGCTGGCTCTTTCACAGCAGTTTCGCATCGCTGGACATCCTTGAGGCGGGATGTTTCCTGATCTCCTTACCTAGAAAGAATCCGACGTGCCCAGCCACTGGGATTCCTGAGCAGGGATGGCCTCCAGCTGACACCAAACCGAGAGAAATCTGAGCCTGCCAGTATCATGTGTCACTCTCTCAGATTGCACGCCAGGGCTAGGACAGGCTGGTGACAGGAGCAGCTGTCCAGGGGAGCTTGGCTGGAAGTCCCCAGGCTCCAGCTCAGCACCTGCGATGGCAGACACCCCTTGCCTTGTATCTCGGTTTCCCATCTACAAACCAGGCAGAAAACAGCCACCCCAGGCCATGAAATAGCAAAAGATGTCTAGGGAACACCGCTGAAAGAAATCAGGAGGGGGAGCCTAAATACTTACTCCTAATTAATTAGACTTGAATGGTGGGGTGTCTGATTTCAATTCAGTAAACATTTATTTATGTCATGTACTCATTTGGTCTTACCCCACAACCCAGGTTGGCCTGAGACTCATCTTTTAGCCCAGGCTGGCCTCAGACTTGCAGCAGTAAACTCTTTTTTGTTTTGTTTTGTTTCCGAGACAGGGTTTCTCTGTGTGGCCTCCCAAGTGCTGGGATTAAAGGCATGCGCCACCACTTGCCAGCACAGCAGTATTCTTACCTCAGCCTCTAGAGGGCCGAGATTACGGAATGAGTGACCACGCCTAGCTCTCATGTGTCCTTTCGACATTTGTCTTATTGAAAGACAGCACCTCAGAAGAGAGCAAAGAACACACAGCGGAGAAGTATCCAGATGGGCCTGCATTCTCTCCGAGATAATTCCAACTAAACTCAGGACCAACTGGTTTTGAAACTTCTGGTGATCCTCCTGCCTCTGCTTCCCAAGTGCTGGGATCAGCAGGCACATGTACTGCCGTGCTGGCCTGATGGTATTTTGTTTTGTTTGAGACATGGTCTCACTTAGCCCAGGATGGCCTGGAACTCGCTGTGAAGCCCAGGCTGGCACTTCTTGCTTCTGGCCTTCCTGCTTCCACTTCCCAAGTGCTGGGATCACAGGTGTGCCCCGCCACACCAGACTGATGAACTATCCTTGGTACATTCCTGTATTTAGCTCTCATAAGGAAAAAAATAGTATGACCAGAAGCTCTGTGTACCTGCCAGCACCATGGTTGTCACGGAAACTCAATTTGTACCGGTTTAATCGGAAATATAATGCTTTCTCCAGTGGGGAATCTGCACCTCCAGCTCCAAGTGTTTAGATGATGCTGTCAGCTTGCTTGGGGCCTTCATTATTTCTCTGGTTAGTTCTCTTCTCTTGGCAGTTTCCCTCTCTCTCTCTCTCTCTCTCTCTCTCTCTCTCTCTCTCTCTCTCTCTCTCTCTCGGAGATTGACAGGTGGTCTGTTCCTTTTTTATTTTTATTTTTTAAGTTTAATTATTTCATTTTATGTATATGATGTTTTGCCTGCCTGTATGTCTATGCCTGGTTCCAGCAGAGGTCAGAAGAGGGGGGTGGGGTTAGATCCCCCTGAACTGTAGTCATGGATGGTTGTGAGCCTCCAGGTCCTCTGCAAGAGCAACAAATGATCTTGACCCTTGAGCCATCTCTACAGCCCAGGCATTCCATTCTTTTTTTTTTTTTTCCTTTTTTTTCCTTTTTAAAGATTTATTTATTTTCTGTATATGAGTACACTGTCGCTCTCTTCAGACACACTAGAATAGGGCATTGGATTCCATAACAGATGGTTGTGAGATAGCTTGTGGTTGCTGGGAATTGAACTCGGGACCTCTGGAAGAGCAGTCAGTGCCCTTAACTACTGAGCCATTTCTCCAGCCCCCAGGCATTCCATTCTTAAGCTACTTCTGGATGAGGCCAGGAGTTGGAAAGGTATGTATGTAGACAAGCCAATCTTGGACCATGTGCCCTCTCAGCAACCAAGGAGTACTGGATCAACTGCTTCCAAACTGTTGATGAATATTCTCCAGTTAAGAGCTTGGGCATAGGTTTAAGCCAATAGGAAGTCTTTGTTATCTGGCTGGCAACTAAACTCTAGGTGTTCAGGATCCCAGCGTAACCCTAAGCCTTTCTCAAGGTGAGTGTTTAAGCCCAAAAAACCATGTCCTGATTGACATACTTCAGTTAACAAGAATAGTTAGCCAGGAGTAGAACTACAGAAGCAAAACAAAAACAAAAACAAGCTTAGTACATTTAGAGACATTCCTAGAACTCTAATCCCAGCACTTGGGAGGCAGAGGCAGGCAGGTCTCAGTGAGTTTGAGGCCCTCTAGTCTGCAGAGAGAGTTCCAGGATAGCCAGGGCTACACAGAGAAAATCTGTTTCAAAGAGCAAACAAACAAACAATAATCTTGACCCAACATTAACTTGTTAGCTTTCTTTCATTTAACTAACAGTAACTGCCACAGATCTTAGACTGGTAAGCTATCCTATGGCTGCAGGATTATTAAGTCATTTGGGCGGGTATGTCACAGGACATTTTTATGTCCCCAAACTTTGGGTTAAAACCCCTTTCGTCTTTTGTTTTGTGGACAAACAGACGAAAAGATTCTGAGACATCTGGAAATCCCAGGGCTGGAGCCGAGGTCAGAGCTCTTTTTAAAGCCTCAAACCCGTTGTTTAGTCTCTGTCCAGATGAGGGGCTCAGCGCCCTGCTTTGTGCTATTGTACAGAGGCTTTGCTATTTCCACAAACTGGTATCCAGGGGCAACAATATACGGCCGCACCTAGCAACTCTTCTTGAACCTGTCTCTTGGTCTTTGGAGTTGGGATCTGAAGGAATGCAGCAATAATAGTCTTTGGAGTTGGAATCTGAAGGAATTCAGCAATCTTCCTCTGAGACGGGCTCCTCCACTACCTCTTTATTTGGTAGCCAAGATAAGTAGCCTTCTACAAAACTGGCTTTTCTTAGCTGACATTTTGTAGCCCAACATCTGTAATTCTAGCTGCAATTAGTGCCCCCCCCTTTTTTTTCCCGTAGACAGGGTTTCTCTGTGTAGCCCTGGCTGTCCTGGAACTCACTCTGTAGACCAGGCTGTCCTAGAACTCAGAAATCCGCCTGCCTCTGCCTCCAAGTGCTGGGATTAAAGGCGTGCGCCACCACTACCCAGCTTCCTTAGTGGCCCTTTTATAATCTATTTTTCCAGGAAACCTCTGACAGAAGGGCAGGAAGTCTGCATTTAGTGTCTTTAAATCCTGGGGCAACGTGGTCCAGGTCTATTGCCTGCTGCAATCTCACACTGCGTCTGTTAATTTAAAAGAAAAGATGGGCCGGGCGGTGGTGGCACACGCCTGAAATCCCAGCACTTGGGAGGCAGAGGCAGGCAGATTTCTGAGTTCGAGGCCAGTCTGGTCTACAGAGTGAATTCCAGGACAGCCAGGGCTACACAGAGAAATCCTGTCTAAAAAAAAAAAAAAAAAAAAAAATGGGTTGACTCACCTCACCTCTGCCAATGGGCAGCTGAAGAATATATTTTACTGGTCCAAGAGGGTAGACACCTGTTTCCCTGGAAGAATCAGAGTCATGAGAATCAGAGGTTCCAGGTTCCTTCGTCGGTAGAAGAAGCCTATTTATTCCGTGGTGACTGGCAGGGTGCCAGGATGCCTGTCTCTTTACGCCGGGCAATATGGACAGCAATTTCCCCTTTTGTTTCCAGGATCGTTGGGTATCACTTAATCTGGAAGGACACAGATGAACTGGTTAGTTGAACAAATTATAGGAGTTTGATGCTGGGATAGTCCTGGGGAGTTGGTTTCTGCCCATATCCCCGGGGAATCTCTGTTGTCAGTCTGAGAGATAGTCTAATTGTATCCTTTTGATTGAAGGCAGAACTTTCAGCTAGGAGATATTCTTCTGCAGAGGGGAAAACACCACAATTTTACTTCATGTCTGTCAATCTAACTGCGTCTCATCATCAGAGGTGACGTGACTTTCAGTTGTCTGGTGCTCTGTGTACAATGCTAAATTCTGAACCCCAAGATCTGGTTGTCCACAAGCAGATTCTCACAGTAGGTCAGCCTTGTGCTTCCACCGGAGTGTAACCGGGAGCTGTCTCACCGGAAGCTCAACCCCTGTCTCCTTTCCCCACCAGCCATTTTGCTCTCTCCAGCTTGGCCGCCTATCTGTCTTTGGACTTGTGCTGCTCTTGGGAGAAACCATCATTTGAGCATAGACTCGTCTTCAAAGGCCAAGCCTGACTGCTGATCTCTGATGTTAAGCACCTTCCAGCTACCTCAGACAACTGAGACCTATTTATACCTTTCAAATTTTCTAACTTTTCTAACTTTTAAAAATTTCTGGGGTTGACTGGATGACAACGGAATTCTTTATAGCAGCTGTCTTTAATCCCCTTTAAAAGGACCTCGCAGAGAAAATTTTAAAGTCTTCCTCCCTAGTCAGTGTTGGATAGAAGGGAAAAATCTATTCTGTCCTGGCTGTATTGTCTGGCATCGGTCACCCAGGGAATGTTTTTTATATATGTGGATCTTTGGTTTAAAGGGTGACATAAATCATGAAAGAGAAAGAAATAGAACTTTCTCTTTTCCTTCGGGCTCAGCCCGGGGAAACTTTTCCCACCTTCCCCAGGGTTGCTTAGAGCAGCTGTGAAGTGAAGGTCAGAGAATGCTCACTTGGGGGAACTATTTCTCCCTCCCTCTGTGCACTTTGCTTAGATGGCGGGAGCCCCCAGTGAGAGACCTCACTCTTCCCTGCCTCTACACAGGGGCCGACCTTGACAGAACAGGAATCAAGGGACAAAAGAAGCAAGCTCTCACCTGCTCCAGAAGTGGGACAGGTGGAGATTTGGGAGGCGTTTCTCTGGGTAATCCGGCCGAGCCAAAAGGGTCCCCAACGAGTGTGGGCAAAGGTCTTAAGCTGGGATGGGAGAGGGTCTCACACCAGAGAAAGCCACTGGACAATACAGGGAAACAAAACTGACAGAACACATAGAAGTGCGAGCACACGCACACACACCAAACAAACAAAAACGGTGGCTATCCTACCTTCATAGACAGACAGAGGGATCCAGTGGTATTTCACATGGATCCAGCCACGTACCTGACCTACACGTCAAAATCAAAGGCGCCTTAACCAGACTTGGCTCTGCAGGTGGCAGACCAGGTGACTTTGTAATTTCAGGGTGGAGGTGTCAGATCCCTCTGAGGTGTTAGCCAGTGGTTGATCAAAGGGAGCCCTGGGAACCTGGGCCATCTCGAGTTGCACACCTCCTTGGAATCCTCTTACTACTGCCTTCTTCCTTGCTTCAAGAGGCTCGGAATAGGCCAGGCGGTGGTGGCGCACGCCTATAATCCCAGCACTTGGGAGGCAGAGGCAGGCGGATCTCTGAGTTCGAGGCCAGCCTGGTCTACCGAGTAAGTTCCAGGACAGCCAGGGCTATACAGAGAAACCGTCTCGAACCCCCCCCCCCAAAAAAAAAGAGGCTCGGAATACCCTCTGCATCTCAAAGTCTGATCTCTGGCATCTTTCTGGGTCTTCAGAAATGTCGTGGGGTCTTATTCACCAGAGAAGACGTTCAGACATAGGTTTAAGCCAATAGAAAGTCTTTACCAGTCAACCAGCGACTACATTGGGTGCTTGGGATCCCAGTGTAGCCTCGAGCATTTCTCAGGGTGAGCTCTTTTTTTTTTGGAGGGGGGGTGGAGGTTTCGAGACAGGGTTTCTCTGTGTAGCTCTGGCTGTCCTGGAACTCACTTTGTAGACCAGGCTGGCCTTGAACTCAGAGATCCATCTGCCTCTGCCTCCCAAGTGCTGGGATCAAAGGTGTGTGCCACCACCGCCCGGCTCAGGGTGAGCTCTTAAGCACAAAAATCCTGGGTTGACATACTTCACTTAACAAGAACGGTTAGTCAGGAGCAGAACTACAGGAGCCACAGAGCAAGGTTGGTACACTTAGAGACTTTCCCAGAACTATGGACTTTGATGGATTAGGCCTTCGTTCTAGTTTTGGCAGGTGGTGCTGTCTGTATGCTGAGTTTTACACCTGAATTGTACTTCCATCATGGAGTCAGTTGTGCTAAGGTCTTAGGGCCTGCTAAGGTCTAGGGCCCTGTTCCAAAAGCCTGGGTGTTTTTGAATGACTGAGCAGAGCTTCCTCATGGAAAAATCTACAGGTTATTTGTCTGGTTGGTTTTTGTTGGTGGTGGTTTTGTTTTCATTATTTTTTGAGATGATTTCATTTAGCTCAGGCTAGCCTTGAACTCCTGATCCTCCTGCCTCCACCTCTCAAATACCGGGATTACAGGTATGTGCACCCCCGTGCCTGGCTTAGAGGCTGTCTTGCAAAGAACAYGTGCCTAGTACATTCACGTATACATCAGACTGCTCATGCAACACCAAGCCCCATACCAGATCCCCGAGAACTGACACTTGAGAAAAATCTAAAACCGTAATTCCAGCCCTCATACTGTCTGTAGAGATGGAGTCCGGCATAAGCAGAGTGACCTGTCTTGAGAGATACGGGTAGTCGGTTACATCAGAGAAAGCTGAAATGATTCTTTGTGGGTTGGGGACTACAGAGCCAAGGGACAGTTTGGGGCCACGGGGCCCGGAAGCTCTTCTGATGAACCCCGAGGTACAGGATTCTGGATGGGAATTAGCAGCATAGTCCTGAGACACCGTCCAAGATGGTTTGGCAGAAGCAGAGGGGTGGATTAGACCAGAATCCAGGAAAGAAGCAGACGTCACCCTTCCAAGTTTGGGTGTCTGGGCCATTCACAGGTCTTCCATAGATGAGCCCGTCCTCCCTGCTTTGTTAGTTTTATTTTAGACTGACCTATTTTTATTTTATGTGTATGGATGCTTTGCCTGAATTCCTGTATGTGCACCGTACGCATGTCTGGTACCCAGGAAGGCCAGAAGAGGGAGCCAGATCCCTCGGAACTAGAATTATGGATGGTCATAAGTTGTGAATGTGGGGGCTAGGAACCAAACCCCGGTCCTTGCATGGCCAAGGACCTTGCAAGAGCAGCAAGTACATCGCAAGTACATCGAAATCATCTCTATCTCGCCAAACCCTATTAGGTGAGTCCTAATGTCCGCAGCTAGACTGTCAACTACACAGTGAGGGGCTCTTCTGCGTTAGACCCTCCGCCCTGAGGCTCTGGTTTTCCGAGTTCTTCCTTTTGTTCTGCTTCCCTCATTCCTTCTAGTTTATCCCTCGCCCCCTTTATTGTAACTTTAACTGCTAAGGGGCTCTAATCCCAAAGAAAACGGTTTTATTATAGATTTTATTTGGGTTTTGGTTTGCTTTATTGAGACCAGGTCTTGTGTAGGCCAGATGGTCTCAAACAATCAATCCTCCTGTCTCATCCTCCCAAGTGCCAAGATTACCAGCATGAGTTAATGGGTGCAGCTTTTATTAGTTTTATTATCAAAGATAAGAGACACCCTCTTAAGTACATTGTGTGTTGTAGCTGTCAACCACCTTTTAAAATCATATCTTGTACATTTTTAATACTGATTTAACCACAAGCTTTTTTTTGTTTTGTTTTGTTTTGTTGTTTTTCGACACAGGGTTTGTCTGTATAGCCCTGGCTGTCCTGGAACTCCATAGACCAGGCTGGCCTTGAACTCAGAAATCCGCCTGCCTCTGCCTCCCAAGTGCTGAGATTAAAGGCGTGCGCCACCACTGCCCAGCTTAACCACAAGTTATAATGGGCATTTAAGGAAAAAAAAAGTATATATGTGTAAAATGGCCAAGGGCCAGAACAGACTCTAGCTGGTTGTCCCCTGAGCTCAAAACTACCTCTGAGCGGACAGATGGTTCAATGTTATTTGTTTGCTTGCTTGATACAGGGTCTAATGCCTACTGGGCTGGCCTCTAACTCTCTGTGTAGGAGAGGGTGGTCTCGGTTATACTCTTTGTATCTGTTAAGTGCTGGTAACGGTTGGGTGTATAGGTATTTGCCACCTTGCTTGGCTTATAGGGGCAGGGGAATCAAACCAGGGTCCAACCTAATTTTTTTTTTTTTTTTTTTTTTTTTTTGAGAACTGGGAGCTTCCTTGCTGCCTAGAGTAGCTGGCCAGCAAGCCTCAGGGATCTGTCTGTGCATACCCCTCACTGTTGTGGTTCAGAACATGCCACTACACTGACTTTTATGAGGGTTCTGGGGATGTGAATTTAGGTCCTCAGACTTGCTCAGCAAGCACTTTATTAAAATAACAATAACAACAACAATAATCAAAAGCCCAAGACTTTATTTTTGTTCCATTTTGCTTTTATTCAAGTGTAGGAGGGGCTGCTGGGCATCAGACTCACTGTACTATCCACCATCAGCACCAGGCCCACACCCCACTGCTAAACTACAGTCCTTTGCTCATCTTTGCTGACTGGGTATTTCCATGTCTGAACTCTAGTTGCCTCAGTGAAAACCGATAGGGAGAATTACCTCCACCTTCTAGGAACATTGAGAAGGTAAAAAACTTGACCATGAAGATAGACACACATATCACTGCCTCCAACCTCTGGCAGATAACCTGTGTGGGAACAATGGAATTCCTAGGAGATAAGCCCAGGTAGAACCTGGGCTCTGAGAGATCCCAGGTGGCTATTGGAAGCTCTTCCTCATTCTTGAATTTCAGTAGCAGGGTCAGACGACACTGCCTCTAATACATGAGTCACTTAAGTAGAGCTCTGGATTTCCTAGAACACGGGTGACAAACACCTTGGCTTGGGTCAGAAGTCCTGGCCAGGCAAGCTGCCTTTGGCTTGGGAGAAAGCAAGAGAATAATCAGAAATGGGATAGACCTTCAGACTGCTGTCAGAAGCTCCAGGAACTTACCAACCGGAGTCCTGAGCTAGGGTGCTGCCTGCCTCTCCCTCTAAGCCTTGAATCCTTCAACTAAATCTCAGCGATCAGAAAGTCTGCTGCAGGAGTAGTTAAGTTAAATCAGTGGCGGAACATAAAGCAACCAGTACTTGTTGACAAATCTGGTGACTCTCGCAGAGCAGACAGGGGGTTATTCCCTGTCTTCTGGGTTTTCTAGGGCTGGGGTCTAGGTTCCAGAAAGACCTCAGAGTTAGCAGGTAAGACAGCTTTCAAGTATTCTCTGCCCACCCCCCAAGATTTCCTGGTGAGAGGAGGGCACTGAGAAGAGTTGGGTTCCCAATTTAGACCTTAGCTTTTCCACATAATATTTTGGTGATATCCGTAGGGAAGCCGGTGAGGTGTGTATGTGTGGGAAATGCTACAGAAGCAAGGAGAAATCTACTCTCTCCCTTTCAAAGAAAGGAAGCCTGACATTTGCAGAAGCAAAAGGTACATAGACCGTTAAACTGGGACCTCAGACATTAGAGGTAAATCTATCTTAGAAGATATGTAAGTGGGGCTGGAGAGATGGCTCAGCGGTTAAGAGCACCGACTGCTCTTTCGAAGGTCGTGAGTTCAATTCCCAGCAACCACATGGTAGCTCACAACCATCCATAACAAGATCTGATGCCCTCTTCTGGGGTGTCTGAAGACAGCTACAGTGTACTTATATACATAATAAATAAATCTTAAAAAAAGAAGAAGAAGAAGATATGAAAGTGACCTCTGAATGGCTCATTTTCCCAGAGACCTTCCATGCCAAGCCCTCTCTCCTCACAGGTGTTTATGTCATCCCTCACAGGAACCCTGAGATATTAAATGTCTTCGCGGCTGGTCGTGGTAACAGGTGCCTGTAATCCTAGCACTTGGGAGGCTGAGCGTAGAGTTCGAAGCCATGGGGATGGGGTTTGGCGAGGAGAGTTTGCGTGTAGCATGCATGGACCCTGGGGTTTGATCCCCACTCCACCTCTCTACCTCGGACACGGGGATCCATGTCCGCCATCACTTTTGGAAGGAGGATCAAAAGATCACACAGTCAAGGTCATTCTCAACACACAGTAAATTTGAGGCCAAAGATCTACAGAAGGTCTTAGAAGCTTAGAAAGTTCAAGTCACATGCTCCAGGTTTTATCGGTCCCACGTGGCAGTTTGGGGACTCAAAGCCAGCCTTCTCTCCTCTTCCACCAGGACTGCCTAGCCGTTCCTTCTCATTTGGAAAACTGCCAAGGGCAAGGCTCAGCCACCCCCCCCCCTAGTCCTGGAGAGCTTTCTGTGGGGGGGGGGGGCATCTCCCTTCTGGGGCTCTGACCAGTCTTCCTCCTGTGTTCTCAGGCTCCAGGTACTTCCCATGGATTTGTGAGCGACACAGGCAACTCTCCAGGCCCGAGACAGCAGTGAGTACTCTCAGCGGGGCAAGGGCCAGCAGCCCGCCATGGGCACACCTCTGCTCTGTCTCTCTGCTTCTCTACCTCCACGCTGCCTCCTCCCACTTCACCAGGCTCTTCCAAAACTCACGGCTTCCAGAGACCGCCCTCGCCTAGAGTCCGTCCTAGCGTCAGCACTTTCTCCCCAGAGGTGATGGCAATGAGATTGTCTATTTTATTTCTCTCCTTGTCTCTCTGTCTCGGTCTCTCTCTCTCTCTGCAGTGTGTGTGTGTGTGTGTGTGTGTGTGTGTGTGTGTGTGTGTGTCTGGGCCCCTGAGCATGCCAGTAAGAGCTCTGCCACTGAGCTATGTCTCCAGCCTTTGCGCTTGCTTCTTTTCTTGACTAAGAGAAAGGCTCAGGTAACTGACAGACTTGCCTCGGCTGTGTAGCTGAGGGTGACTGAACCTTTGATCCTCCTCCCTCGTTTACCACGTGCTAAGGTTCCAGGTGTGCAAGGTCATGTTATGCTGTGCCTGAGATGCAGGGCTTACTGAGACAGCAGGTCCCCATGCCCTCCCCCCATTCTCTGTGCGTCTGGGGAAGTGTGGGTGTGGTTGTATACATATGTATAGAGGTTGAAGGGCAAGGACAATTTTTGGGAATGGGCTCTGTGCCTCCACCACGTGTATTCCAGGAATTTAACCTCCACTCATCTGGGCTTCCCAGCTAGTGCCTTTACCTGCTGAGCCAGCTCACCGGGCCCAGTTTGTTTTTAATAACAAAAATTGCGCTGCTTGTTAATAAACAAAGCACAATTTTTGGAAGCACATCGTACTGTAGAAAGTTCCCGTTTTGACCACGGGAGTTACTACCCTCTCCTTCCCGTAAACTTCCTTCAGTCGTCCCCGACAAATCCTGGAAGCCAGATGCTTCTATTATCCCCCTTTAACAGATGAGTGAATAGAGGTTCAGTGAGATTGCCTGGTCCTAAGATCACAGAACAGGAAGTGGAGAGGCAGGACCCTGAAAAGCCCCGCAGCTCAGACATGGCCAATCACCCAGCAGTGACTCCGTGTAAGAGGAATTCTTAAGCAAAAGGCAGGGACTTTGTTTGAAAAATAGTATTTGCTAAACCAGGTGTGGTAACACATACCTGAAATACCAGCACTTAGGAGCCAGAGGCAGGAAGAGCAGAAGTTTAGGGTCTTCCTACAGATACACATGGAGTGCAGCTTGCACCGGGCAGAAGTTGGGCCTCGGACCTAAGTTCAGGCCACAGTCCCTAACCCTGCCCCTTCCTTTTTTTATAGGCCCTAGCCAGAGGCATGCGGCTGCCCCGTTTCTCCAGCACTGTCCTGCTTTCGCTCCTGATAGTTCAGACTGGGATCCTGGTCTTCCTGGTCTCCCGGCAAATGCCATCGTCCCCAGCAGGCCGTGGGGAGCATGTGCACGTGCTGGTGCTGTCCTCTTGGCGCTCGGGCTCGTCTTTCGTGGGCCAGATCTTCAGCCAACACCCCGATGTCTTCTACCTGATGGAGCCAGCTTGGCACGTGTGGGATGCGTTGTCGCAGGGCAGTGCCCCCGCGCTCCACATGGCCGTGCGCGACCTGGTCCGTTCAGTGTTCCTATGCGACATGGACGTGTTCGATGCCTACCTGCCCTGGCGCCGCAACATCTCGGATCTCTTCCAGTGGGCGGTGAGCCGCGCGTTGTGCTCACCTCCGGTCTGCGACGCCTTCGCTCCCGGCAATATCAGCAGCGAGGAAGTGTGTAAAGCTCTGTGCGCAACCCGGCCCTTCAGCCTGGCTCAGGAAGCCTGCAGCTCCTACAGTCACGTAGTGCTCAAGGAGGTGCGCTTCTTTAACCTGCAGGTGCTCTACCCGCTGCTCAGCGACCCTGCGCTCAACCTGCGCATCGTGCACCTAGTGCGCGACCCGCGGGCGGTGCTGCGCTCCCGAGAGCAGACTGCCAAGGCACTGGCACGGGACAATGGCATCGTCCTGGGTACCAATGGCACGTGGGTTGAGGCAGATCCCCGGCTGCGCGTGGTCAGCGAGGTGTGTCGCAGCCATGTGCGCATCGCAGAGGTAGGGTTGCACAAGCCGCCGCCCTTCTTGCAAGATCGCTACCGCCTGGTGCGCTACGAAGACCTGGCCCGGGACCCGCTCACCGTAATCCGTGAACTCTATGCCTTCACCGGCCTGGCTCTCACGCCGCAGCTCCAGACTTGGATCCACAACATCACCCATGGCTCAGGGCCAGGCGCGCGCCGTGAAGCCTTCAAGACCACATCCAGAGACGCGCTCAGTGTATCCCAGGCCTGGCGCCACTCGCTGCCCTTTGCCAAGATTCGCCGGGTCCAGGAACTGTGCGCGGGTGCTTTGCAGCTGCTGGGTTACCGGCCTGTGCACTCGGAGCTTGAGCAACGGGACCTCTCTCTGGACCTCCTGCTGCCAAGAGGCATGGACAGTTTCAAGTGGGCGTCGTCCACGGATAAGCAACAGGAATCTTAGAATTTTAGTGGAGAGAACCAGCTCTGACATTAGGGTCTATTGGAGTATGATTTAAAAAAGAGGGAGGGGGGCTTGGAGAACCCAAAAGCAAAAGGCTGGGAGTGTGAGTGGTCTTGCCCTGTACTAGGAAAGGATGGAGTCCAAATCCCACATCTCTTTCTGTTCAGGTTGGAGTTTTCCTTTGGGTCTTTTAGGATTTGGATTCCCATCAAGTACTGTCGAGGAAAGCTCCGCCCACTTCCTTTGGTCTAAAGCGCTTCCTTTCTCTTTGATGTTCTCCCCTCTTTGGTCGTACCTTGCAATAGCAGAGAATGGTGTCCCAGGCCTGGTCAGGAGTGGAGGAAAGGCGCTGCAGTGGGCTGACTCCTAAAATCCGTGCATCTGCCCCTCGTTTGTTCATCCCGATGTCCGCTCACCCCGTGCCCTAGTCTCGCAGTCCATCAAATACTTGTGCACGGTCAAGGAGGAATCAGAGAGGATGCCTCTGTGGTTTCCCCGTAGATTCTCTGCCTGACCTCCTTCTAGGAGTCAGCCCGGGCAGACTCCCCCATGCCTAAGACTTTTTAATGAACCTTTGATTTGTCCTGAGATGAAAGATCCTAATTATGGAAATAAACATCATAAATTCGCTGCGTGGTCCAGATTAGAGCACACACA
>BDUI01000508.1:118811-138334 GCA_002335545.1 Apodemus speciosus | reverse complement strand
AAAACGTTAGAATCTGCAACAGATTCCACATGTATGGAAGGTCTTTTCAAGGGAAGAATTTGCAGGAGTCATCTAATACATAAAAGAAAAGTAATATAGTAAAATATTTTTCCTACCCCCTCCCTCTCACCACCCCCCTACTTTGGGAATTGCTTCAGTTTATAGAAATTGTGTGTTTTCATTTTCTCTAAACAGATTTAAGCAATACAGGAAAACCAGTGCAGAAGAGTAAAACATCCTGTCCCACATCTTTCAGTAACAAATAAGGACAGATGCAGAGGAGCCAGTGTTTGTAACTAAAAATGCATTTCCTCCACATGTTTAAAATAGCATGCTGTTTAAGCTATAAAAAGCCAGAGTTTGTGTGTCAGGAATGGAGCAACCCTCTTTTAATTAGAGGACAGCATCAGACTGTTACATTTGGTAGCGGAGAGCACAATGCTTACTGTGTCCGAATTCCCATGGCTCCAGCATCCAAGCCTCTTGATCAGTCTCTTCCCCTGCACACTGAATTCTTGCAGCTAGCTTCTACCAGCTGCAGCTGGCTGGGCTTCAACCCCACACTTGCTCTCCTCTTCCGGCATTACTCCTACTCCATTAGGCTCATCAAAACTCGCAGTCTGTGCTGTAAGCACTGAGTTATTTTTCCCATGTGGCTTTGTCTTATCTTGCCTTTGGACAAAAAAAATCTCAAACAACCTCCTGGTGGTATCAGATTAGGCAGTGTTTGACCCAAAGACAGAAAAGATTTGTCATAGAATCATATGAAGATTAAGTCTCAGATAAGCTGGGTAATGGACTGTAGTCCTGGTATGTAGAAGTGAAGGCAGTAGGATCTGGGAGTTCAAGGGCAGCCTTGACTACATGGTGACTCTAAGGTCCATCTGGACAGCCTAAGATTTTTTCACTGAAAACCAACAGTAAAAAATGCCTGATCCGGTGGTCTGTCAGTGATGTCTCTGACTGTCCCAGGAACCTCACATTTGTGGATAGTTTTCTGTCTAAACAGCTAATGTGATCTTTCCCAGAGTCCTCAGAAATGGGTAATTATGAACTTAGCTTATTTTTAGTTTTTAAATAAGCATAATCATTGAGTTTTGATAAAGAGCAGTGACCATTTCTCTCAAAGTAATAAAAATCAAACAGCCACAATATTGGAAGGAAATGTTTCTAGAATTTGACTATCTTAGTTGGCTTGTTTTTTGTTTTGTTGTTTGCATATGTTCGTATTTTTTTTCTCCCATGACATGTTTGCAGTTGAATGTATATTAAAAGCCTTCATACACTCTAGAGCTGAGTCCTTTGAGTTCAAGAAGTAAGACTTTAGCAGAGTCCCAACGGAACTGTCTAGGATGTCATGAGTAAAAGTTTATTGGTACTTACTAATATTAGAGGAAAATGGATATTTTAGCAAACATGACCTCTCATTATATGAGAGATCAGAAAGTGATTTTCTGTAAGAAAATAAACAATGYATTATTTGTTTAAAAATGTGTAATTGGAATCTTTCTTTATTTATTTATTTTTGGCTTTTTTTCGAGACAGGGTTTYTCTGTGTAGCCCTGGCTGTCCTGGAACTCACTCTGTAGACCAGGCTGGCCTCGAACTCAGAAATCCGCCTGCCTCTGCCTCTACCTCCCAAGTGCTGGGATTACAGGCATGCRCTACCACTGCCCGGCTGATTTATTTATTTTATTTGCAGAATCTTACTATATAGCTAGGCTGATCTCAAGCCTGTGATCCTCTTGCCTCAACCTTTGAGTGCTGAGGTTACAGATGTGTCTTACCAAACCTGGCCCAAAACAAAACAACAGTGAAAAGCTTTAATGAGACTAAATGTGACACTATGTAATTTATCAGTTTGAATGTTACCATTTATTAGTTTCTGGCACACACACAGAATCTATTCATAGTAATGGGCAGCTGCAGCACTAAACCTGTTACCAGTTACTCTGGCCTCAGCCTCTGCCCACTCATGGACTGTCTGGGGCCAGGTTTGTTTATTTAGGCATTTCCTGAGTGGAATCCCAATATTTCCTTTTTTTCTCTTTAAAAAAGCTATATAGTAAAAGATATATTTATGTATTTTATATGTATTAGTGTTGGCCCGCATGTATGTCTACATGTGTGTGTATCCGTGGGAGCTAGAGTTGAATCCTTGGAACTGGTGGTGGTTGCATACCTTAATCCCAGCACTCAGGAGACAAAGGCAGGTAGATCTCTGTGAGTTCGAGGCCAGCCTGGTCTCTATACAAACAAAACAAAAAGCAACTAGGCGTCTTAACCACCGAGGTTCCTCCCCAGTCTCCGTTCTGGCTCCTCTGACTTATTAATAATATCTTCAGGGTTTATTTATGTTGCAGCATCTCTCTGTAATTTATTCTTTTTTTTATTCCCCTTGTGGACTAATGTAATTGTAAGATTATATTCCATTTTGTTTATGTAGGTGCTAATTAATGGACTTAGGGTGGTTTTTATGTTTGGCTATCAAATGTTTTGTGGACATTCATATACAAACTTTTGTGTTATTGGATATTTTCATTCCTCTAAGGTATATCCCTATAAGACTTTGTGGGTTAGACAGTAGCTAGAACAAGCTTTTTAGTTTTTTCTAAAAATTTTAATTTGTATATGGGAGTTTTGCCTGTATGTGTTTCTGTGTATCATGTGCCTGGTACCCACAGAAGCCAGAAGATGTTAGATTCCTCAGAGGGTGGAGTTAAGGAGATGGTTATGAGCCACCTTGTAGGTTCTAGGAATTGAACCTGTGTCCCCTGAGCAGCCAATGCTTTCAACCACTGAGCCATCTCCAACCTCTTTAGGTACCTGTAAACTGTCTTTAAAAAGAACAAAACAAACAACAAAGACTCTAGCTGGTGGGCTGACTGAAGTCTTTAATCCCAGGGTTTGGAAGCTAGAGACAAGAAGGTAGATTGCTGCAGGTTTGATGCCAGCTTGATCCACATAACAAATTCTAGGCAAGCCAGGGATGTTAGCAAACCCTGTCTTAACAAAATTACACCACAACGAAAGATCTGTGTCCAAAGTCTTCAAAAAGTGAAACTAGAGAGCTGGAGAGGTGTTTCTATGTTATAGACCATTTTTCTTGTATTCTGATGGTCTTAACTGTGCTACACTTATCATGGTGTGAGAAATAGTGAAGTGCTTTGGAGCCTTTCTGCATGTGTAGAACAGGCATGTGAATTTACTGCGCTTGTAGGATTCACTCAGCTTTTTTTTTTTTTTTCGAGACAGGGTTTCTCTGTGTAGTCCTGGCTGTCCTGGAACTCACTCTGTAGACCAGGCTGGCCTCAAACTCAGAAATCCACCTGCCTCTGCCTCCCAAGTGCTGGGATTACAGGCGTGCGCYACCACGCCCGGCGATTCACTCAGCTTAAGCGTGGGCTATCCCACCCTTTGTGAAGAAAGAGGTGAAGGCCGTCATTAAGAGAGCACTGTAATCATCTAGGGATGGAGTAAAGTCTCCAGGTTAGTGACAGCGGTGAACGTTGAGTACGCACTAGAGGTCAGAATTAATCCTGAGAAAGCAAATGCTCAGCTGCACCAAGCAGTTCTGAGACTGGATGGTGCGATATATTTTTGTCTAATTAGATTAGTCTTTGATAAGACATTTCTTTGCTCTGTTTTCTTTATTTAATATATCTAGATATAATAAATTACAGTTTGGTTTGTTTTCAACTCTACTTTGGAAAATTATTTTTCCTTTTCATTTTTGTAATACAAATTTTTATTTGTGGAGATTTTTTTGTTAATTACATATAGATATGCTTACAGATGGCACAGCCGAGAAGGTGCTTGGTGCCAAGTCTCCTGAGAGAACTGACCCCACAAGTTATCCAGTTTTAAAACTTTGAAAACAGATGATCTAGGAAAACCTAAAGAAGTGAAAGGGTGAGAAGATGACAGAGTCTAAGACGCAGATGTCTTTGACCTAGGAGTCCTGAATGTTCGAGACCGTAAAAGCAGAATTTGATTATCAGCTGTACCTGATGCTGTTTCTGCCTGGGCTGACTCGAGGATGGGTGGGAAGCTGCGCCTTGCCTTGCCTTCCATTCTCAACCAAGAGCCCTTCCCTCACACCAGCTGTTTGAGAGTGTGGAGGAGGAAGAAAGAGTTTACCCTATAGTCAAAAGTTTGAGGAAAGTTTCTTACCATGGTGGTGTTGGGTGGGTCCCACACTCCCGTCTCTGGGTGAGCCCTGATGTTATGTGAAAGCCTCCTTCCAATCCAGCGGTTCCACCCACCCATCCTTCGATGTGTTCAGGGACAAGGGCGCGCACACTGCCCCTGCTCACTCGGACTAGGCCTCAGTTCCTCGAGCTCTCTGCCCCACCCTGCACCCAATCCAGTATGTTCTTTTAATTTTGTCCTTTTAAAAATCATTTTATTTATTTACATTCCAGATATTGCCCCCCCTTTCCAATGTCCCTCCCACTGTTCTTCATTCCCTTCCCCTTCCCTTTGCCTCTGAGAAGGTTCCCCCCCTGCCCCTAGGTATCCCCCTTCCCTGGGGCCTCAAGTCTCTACATGGTTAGGCTCATCCTCTCCAATTGAGGCCAGAAAAGGCAGTCCTCCGCTACACGTGCCAGGGGCCTCCGACCAGTTCGTGCATGCTCTTTGGTTGGTGGGTTAGTCTCTGGGAGCTCCCAGGGATCCAGGCTAGTTGATAATGGTTGGTCTCCCTAAGGGGTTGCCATCCTCTTCAGCGCTTTCAGTCCTTCCCCAGCTCTTCCATAGGGGTCCCCGACCTCAGTCCAATAGTTGGCTGTACCTGCATCTGTCTCAGTCAGCTGCTGGTAGGGCGTTCTCAGAGGACAGCCATGCTAGGCTCTTGTCTGCAAGCACAACATAGCATCAGTAATAGTGTCAGGCTTTGATGCCCTCCTACCCCACAATGAGATGAATCCCAAGTTGGCCCAGTCACTGGACAGCCTTTCCTTCAGTCTATGCCCCATTTTTGTCCCTGTGTTTCTTTTAGACAGGAACAATTTTGGGTCAGAAATTTTGATAGTGGGTTGGTAACTCTGTCCCTTCACTTGGGACCCTATCTACTGGAGGTGGTCTCTTCAGGTTCCCTCTCCCCACTGTTGGACATTTTGGCTAAGGTCACTCCCATTGAGTCCTGGGAGTCTCTCACATACCAGCTCTCTGGGACTTTCTAAAGGGTTCCCCACCCTCCCGCCCAGAAGCTGCATATTTCCATGTATTCTCCTGGCCCTCTGGTCTTCTCTCCTGTTTCCATCCCCATCCCTTTTCCCCTCCCCCTTCCCCTCCCCACTCCCACCCAGGCTCCTCTCTCCCTCTGCTTCCTGTGATTATATTGTTCCCCCTTCTAAATGGGATTGAAGCATCCACATTTGGGCTCTCCTCCTTGTTAAACTTCTTACGGTCTGTGGATTGTATCATGGGTATTCTGTACTTTTTGGCTATTATCCACTGATCAGTGAGTATAGACCATGCATGTCCTTTTGGGTCTGGGTCACCTCACTCAAGATGATACATTATTATCTTTCAGCCTGGGTGTAGATTTTGCTAGAAAAGTCTCTGGCATTCTGACTAGTGCTTCCTTTGTGTTCTGTCTCCTGGGATTCCTGTTGGGCAAGTAGGTTTCCTCTCTGTCGTGACTCGGTTAACTTCTCTTTCATGTCCACCTCATTATTTCATTATTGCTTTTTGCTTGTTTCTTGCATCTTCACTGTTTCTTCAACACAATCTTAATTTCAGTGACTGAGTTTTCCATATTTTAGAAATCCCTGTTTAGTTTTTAAGTTTGCTTCTTTTTCGTGGGATCATAATGTTTGCTTTTGTTTGAAACAGGGTTTCTCTGTGTAGCCCTGACTATCCTGGAATTCTTCGCTGTGTAGACTAGGCTTACCTCAAACTTAGAGATCCACCTGCCTCTGCCTCCCGATGCTGAGATTAAATAACGGTATACGCCACCATTCCCGGCTAGGATCCCTTCTTAAAGCCTTGTTTTCTGTGTGTCATCATTTTAAGTATATTTCCTTTGTGACTTCTTGCTGAGGGCTCTGTATTGGAAGGAAGGAACTTTTGGGTTGCCCTGCTGTTCTAATTCTTCCTTTACAATGGCGCTCTTTAAGGTGAGGGGTTAATCTGCATTTCTCAGAACTGGGTATAAATTTATGTCTCTTTGATGCCCTGGTTTAAGCTTTGGCTTAGGCCAATTTTGAGTATAAATTTGTAGTTTCAGAATCCCTAGAACACTGAGGTACTGTAGTTAGGATTATAGTTCTGAATCCCCAATTCATTGCTGACACAATTTGTTGTGTCAAAATAGACACATCTTCCTACAGCCTGTGCAGAGGTGAGCTCTTGCCTGTGCTCCCTGCGACATTTCATGAGCTTTGTCCTCAGTCCCTCTCCTCGATGACGTCAGGCTTCGGCTTCGGCTTCGGCTTCGGCTCTGGCTCTGTAAGACCAAGACAAGTCACGTTTTGATTTGGTTTTACAAAACCCGGTCCGGAAGTTATTAAAAGCCGCTCCCAGCCCTCAGTCTGATCATGTGCACTACTGTGGGTTTCACTTCCTCCTTTGAGTGTATGGGTTCCCTTTCTTTTTGGTGCGTTTGTAAAATAGTGATATAGTCTGTGTACTATTTCCAGGTGTTATGTGGCAAATGTTTAGTTTGTCTTAGCTGTCCCTCACAGATGCCTTGTTGGTTTTTCATGTTTCTGAGTGTCTTAGGTTTCTGTTCTGCAATGAATAATGTCCTGACCTTGGGGAGGAAAGGGATTGTTTTGCTTATACTTCCGTGCCACACTGTGTCATGGAAAGCCACCAGGAGGGGGCTCGTGGCAGGAACGTGGAGGCAGGAGCTGAAGAGTAGGTCATGGAGCAGTGCTGCTTACTGCTTTGTTCTCTGTGGCTCGCTCAGCCCAAGGTAGCACCGTCCACAGTGGTGTGGGACCTCTCGTCAGTCATTAATTGAAAGTGCCCTTCAGTCTTGTCTACACCCTGATAGTAGACATCTTCTCAATTGGCATTCCTTCTCGGATGTTTCTGACTTGTATCAAGTTGACACAAAAACTAGTCAGCACACTGAACAACTAGTACAGAGTTGTGAATTGCATTTGGTGAAATTGGATGTGATCAAAACAATCTCTCTCTGTCTCTCTCTCTAATACATACATACATAATCTTCAGCATCATGTTTACAAAAAAGCAACAAGTCTCTGGAGACTTGCTGCTGTCCTTTATGAATGTCTATTCTCCTCTTAGTGTTGGTCATGACAGCAGGTTGGTGTGGGCTCCACAGCTTGTGTCCGGCAAGTAGCTAAGTCKGAAACAGTTGGCAGTGCCAAAAACGCCTTGGAACGGTGCCTCAGCTTAATCCCATAGTTCAAGCATAGGCACGTGGGGCACGTGGGCGTTCTTTACCTGCCCCACAGGCCTATTTTGCAATTTCTGCTATTTCCCTTCTTTTATGTCAACTTGTCTCTGTGGAAGTGTTGTTTCCACAGTAACATTTCAGCATGCACATCCTTACTGGGATTCGCAGAAGCCGTGCCATGCGCTTGGCAGCCGTGTTTCCCAGCCAGGAAACACATGTGTTCCGTCAGCCTTTCCTGGCTTAACTCGCTCGGGCTGCCTTGTGGACAACAGGAAAGCCCTTAGGTTGTTTTCTCCCCTGGAGCACAGGTTCCAGATTAGAGTGTGCTGAAGGGATTTTGATGTGTAATGCCCCTTTACCAAAGTGTTTAGGCTGTGACGAAAAAGTCGTTGGGTGGTATAGCTGTGAGGGACATAAGCTAGAACATTGTGCTGCTTGGTCTGATGGTGTTTTGCTAAGGCCCTGTAAATAAATACCTGTTTGTAGCTTTGGGGAATGTTTCTGGGAAGTTGTGGCAGGGAAGAGAAAAGTAGAGGTGTAACTTCTTTTTGTTTTCTTTTTTGAGACAAGTTTTACTATGTAGCTCTGGCTGACCAGAAGCTTGCCATGTAGCCCAGGCTGGTCCCTAACTCACAGAGACTAGCCTGCCTCTGCCTCCTGGGTGCTGGGATTAAAGGTGTGTGTCACCACACCCAGGGAAACTTCTCCACTTCTGTTTTCCTTTTCAGTTCAAGCATGCTAGATAGCTTCTCATACTGTTCTCTTGAGATTCAACTGACTAGATTTTCCCCTAACCCTGCCAGTGTGTTTTGTATCTTCTCATAGTTCTCTTGAACTCATTTCCCCTTCCTTCCTTCCTTCCTTCCTTCCTTCCTTCCTTCCTCTTTTTCTCTTTCTTTTTAAAATTTGGACATTGGAAATAAGATTCCAGAGAGACAAGCATGTGGTCTTAGTTGTGGCTAGTGTGCATTAAAATAATTTATAAATGACTAGTAAAATTGAGATTTGCGTGGGCTCATGGCACTGTATGATAAAGAAAGAAGGGGACCATTTGAGTGAGGGTTCTCCATACTCTGCTCTTCATCTGTATGTCAGCTTATTCAGTGTGGATTTAGCAGCATGTGTTGTTTGTTATTATTTTGGCCTCGTAGCATGTAGCTTTCAAGACAGGAAGTAGGTTAGTTATCCCAGGGACGGACCCTTCACTGTTCAGCTTGGTGGGTTTTGACAACTGTATATATCAAACCCCAAGTAGGCTGTCTTATGCCATCACTCCAGAAAGTTTCTTCATACCCTGTCCCACACTGCACCTCTGCACCTGACACCTATGTTAGTTCTCCCTATTTCAGAACTTCATGTAAACAAATTATACATTATTTTACAGTTTGTTCCTGGCTTCTTTGACTTGGTGTTTTTGAGATTTTTCTTGGTGTGTGTGTGTGTATTAGAAGTTTATCCCTGTCTTATCTCCATTGTATAAATGCAACAGACTGTGACCATCCATCCTACTGGTGGGCTGGCTTATGGGGATTTTGATTTTGTTTATAATGTTGTAAAATTTCCTCTCTGTGTGCATGTGTGTATATACACACTTGTGGAAGTCATAAGACAACTTTAGGGATTTGGTTCTGTTTTTCTACATTGTGGGTTCTAAGGATGGTTTTCAAGTTGTCAGGCTTCCTGGAAAGTGGCTTTACCCATTGAGCCATCTCTCCAGCTCATGGTTATTTTAAAATCATTTTTGGGATGGGTGTGGGGAGAATGGAGATATGATTGGAGGTTGGTTTTTGTAACCTTGGCAGGGCAGACCTTGACTGCTCCTAAGCTCCTGGGGTTCCAGGCGTGTACCACCACACTCAGCCTCCTGCTCTTGTCTTGTCTTTTCCTTCCTTCCTTCCTTCTTTCCTTCCTTCCTTCCTCCTTCCTTTCCTTCTTTCTTAAAGGTTTATTTATTTAACTTATGTATATGAATACACTGTAGCTGTACAGATGGTTGTGAGCCATCATGTGGTTGCTGGGAATTGAACTCAGGACCTCTGTTCGCCTGGCCCAAAGATTTTATTTATTATTATATATAAGTACACTGTAGTACACTGTAGCTGTCTTCAGACACATCAGAGAGGGCGTCAGATCTCATTATGGATGGTTGTGAGCCACCATGTGGTTACTGGGATTTGAACTCCGGACCTTCGGAAGAGCAGTCAGCACTCTTAACCGCTGAGCCATCTCTCCAGTTTCCCTCCTGGTCTTTCATAGTCACACAGTTTTACTTCCTTTGGATAAATACTTAGGAGTGGGCCTGCTAAGTCAGGCTAAAAGTGTTAAATGTTACAGCAAACAGTTCTCCAGGATGCTCATCCCATTTTATTTTGCCATTGGCCCGTGAGAGCTCTGACTGGCCATATCCTGTCTGCATTTGGTGTGGTCAGTCTTTTATTCCAGTAAGTACACAGTGGTATTTCCTGTCATTTAGCTTGCATTGCCTTGACATTCTGTACTGATAATGGCTGTTGACAAGACTATCTGCCATGCGTTCATATATGTACAGTCTGTCTTCTGGTCTTACTCATCTTTTTTTATTTAATATTTAATTTTAAAAACATCATTAAATTTTAGTGTTGTTTTATGTGTATGAGTGTTTTCCTCTGTGTATGTATGTGCACCATGTGCATGCCTAGTATTCCAGAGGCCAGAAAAGGGGGTCAAATCCCTTGGAGCTAGAGTTGTGGGTGGTTGTGGGCTACCTTATTTTAGGCCTCTGCTGTCTGATGTAGTGGTCTCTAAGCCATGCGTGGCTGTGGAGCCTTGGGAAGAGGTTAATCTAAAAGAGCCAATGAGAATAAGCAAGTCTCAAGTTTTATAGTGATGATGTTGTTGATATAACCTTTTAGATGTATTAGGTTAAATAAATAATTAAAAATAAGGTTGTTACTTTAGAATGACTACTATAGAAATTTGAGTTACATTTCTGTTGTACATTTCTATGCTAGACCGTCTGTGGTGATTTGAATAAGTGTAGCCCTATAGACTCATGTGTTTGAATGTTTGGTCCACAGAACACGGCACCGTGAGGAGGTGTGGCCCTGTAGGAATAGGTGTGGCCTTCTTGGAGGAAGCGTGTCACTGGAAGTGGGCTTCCAGGACTCTCTTGTGCTCTAGCTCTGCCCAGTGTGGCACACCGTTGCCTTCTGCTGCTGGTGGATCAAGATGTAGAACTCAGCTCCTAACAACATGTATGCCTGCTTACGGCCATGTCTCCCAGCATCATGACAGTGGACTAAACCTGTGAAACTGTGATCCAGCCCCAGTTAAGTATTTTCCTTTATAAGAGTTGCTGTGATCATGGTGTTTCTTCACAGCAATAAAACCCTAAGACATCTTCCACTAAGCATTTAGTAATGAATATATATCTGTATAAATTATTTTTATTTCTCCTGCACATTAAAGAAATCATCCAGCCACTCTATTCAGAGAAGAATTCATAGGAATGTGGGTAAGAATAGATGAGGTGAGGGCAGGAAGGGGGCATAGCAGGTAAAGGTCAGGCCTCAAAGCCTGGCATCCCGACTTCTCTCTCTAGGGTCCGCATGGTGGAAGAAGAAAACGGACTCCTGCAGGTTGTCATCTGACTTTCACATTTGCACCTTAGCTTGAGCACAGATAGATACACATGCAGGCAYGCAAGTATATAATCAAAGAATGAGTACAGTGAGATTACTTAGATGTTAAATGGAGCCTGTGACCTAGGACACGTGCTTGCTTTTTCTCTCAGCAAGTGTAGCTGAGTAAACCCAGGTCTGAAGGGGCTTTAGAGCAAGCAGCGCTCGAGGACAGCTGAGAGCAGTGCTGCAGAGGTGCACCCAGCACAGTCACTGCTCCACCTCCACGCCGGAACTGTCTGTTCCTGGACGGGAAATTAGGCCTGTGGTCTGATTTAAACAGTGAGGTCACGCGCTTTCTCTTAAGTTGATAAAGTTAATTTTCATCTTTAGCTAGAAGTTTGCACATAGAGACTTTGAAAATAAAATGTTCCTTGCTGGAGATTTTGTTCTTTCGATCGTGTATTCTGGTTCTGGTTGGATCTGGAAGCCTTCAGTAGGTCATTGTGCACTACTTCCTTAGAGAACTGATCTGTGTATTTGAAGCCAGCTGACTGGTCTGCTGAGGTTGATCATCAACCGTCTTGTGAGCGCCGGTGTGTTCCCAGCCTCAGTGTAAGACAGCCATGCACACACAGCTGGTGCTGCCACTGGAGTGTTGAGTCTTACTCCCCGGGTTCTTAGACCTTGTCACTCTCTAGACTGAAATCTTGGCACTGTTGTTGTGGGCCCCTTGGATTTTACAGTAGAGGGAGGAGTATGGTGTTCTGCTTCCTTTGGAAGCAGGGAGAGTGTAATTTTTATGCTTTGAACTGGATAGACTTGCCTGGATCAACTCTGCTTGATTTCTTTAGATGAAAAGATGAAATCATAATTCTCTAATATCATAGAACTGTTTTGAGAATAAAAAGAGGTAGGGTATCTTAATGTACATTGTGGTCTAGAAGAGCTGAATAAAAATTATTTTTCTGTACCAGCAACATGGCTCAGTGGGTAAAGGGGCTTGCTGTCACCCTGACCACCTGAGTTCATCCCCAGCAACCACATGGTGGAAGGAAGATAACTGACTCTGTGTTACACACACATACACACACACACACACACACACACACACACTCATGTGCATGCACACACAAATAAATGTAACTACAGGTTTTTTTTTTAAAGAATTTTTTTGTTTTGTTTTTCGAGACAGGGTTTCTCTGTGTAGCCCTGGCTGTCCTGGAGCTCACTCTGTAGACCAGGCTGGCCTCGAACTCAGAAATCCGCCTGCCTCTGCCTCCCAAGTGCTGGGATTACAGGCGTGCGCCACCACACCCGGCTTAAAAAGAATTATTTTTGTTGGATGTGATTATACATCTATAATCCCAGCACTCAGGAGGCAGAAGTAGCAGGATCAAGAGTTCAAAGGTAATTCTTCACAACATAATAGCTTCTAGCCTGTCCTAAAGCAAAGGGCTGGGGAGGTGACTCCGTAGGTAAGGTAAGGGCACTGGTCCTTAAGCCTGAGGACTTGAATTTGAATACCAGCATCCATGCAAAAGCAGGAATGACCATGTAACCTAGCATTGGTGGGTAGAGGCGCACAGACCCTGGAAGCCTACCTGAGGTCACAAGTTTCAGGTTCAGGGAAGCCATGTTCTAAGGAGACAAGGGGCGGGGGTGGGGGGACAGGGACAGACTACCAGCCCAGAAATCATATACCACACATACATTTTTTTTAAAAAGATTTATTTTTAATTTATTTTACATATATGAATGCTCTATCTGCATGTATATCTGCATGCCAGTAGAGGGCATCAGGCCCCCTTACAGATGGTTATGAGCCACCACATGGTTGCTGGGAACTGAACTCAGGACCCCTGGAAGAGCAGCCAGTGTTCTTAACCACTGACCCATCTCTCTAGCCCCATATACATTATTTTTAAGAAAGAAATTGTTTTCCTAGTTTCCTGTTTCCTAGTTAACATTAGATAACAAAATTGGGAGCAGAGTTAGTGTGTCTGTGAGACTTAGACTAAAACTCATGTGCTTAGTGTTTCCAGCCCACCCCTTCCTGCTGGATTAGGCCTGTGGTAGGGAACACTGTGGAACACTCTAAGGTGCTTGCACTGCCTTTCCTTCCTCTGTTCATTTGTAGCCTTGTTTGAGTTGCCTTCCGCGACCTTCAAATGTCCATTAGCTAGTATTTATATTGTCTGTGTTCACAATCATTTCTTTCTGTACTCTCCCATCATAGAAATGTATTTGATCTTGCTGTTCAATCACATAAGTTACTGCTTTATGATGTAAGCTCTTTCTGAGATTTGAGTAACTCTGCACATTGAAGCACTGAGTACTTAAGATAGTGTGGGAAAGCAACACAGCAGCCTCTGCCTTAAAACTTGTGTTTATGGACAAATAATGCACAGCACTGTGTAGCTCTGGGTAAAAGTGGTTTCCTTCTCAGCACCTGTTAAAAACACTCAAACATTACCGAAACAAGGTAGTAGACACCAGTTTTAGCAGTACTAAAAATAAACAAATGGCCGGACTTGATAGTGCATGCACGCCTTTAATCCCAGCACTCAGGAGGCAGAGGCAGGCGGATCTCTTGAGTTGAGGCCAGCCTGGTCTACAAAGTGAGTTCCAAGACAGCCAGGGCTATACAGAGAAACCCTGTCTCAAAACCAAATCTGAAACAAAAACCCAAAACCCAACTGACTATTCTAACTTCCTGTCTAAGTGTATGATACATTGTGTGTACATGCACCTGTGGAACTCAGAGCAACTTGTAGAAGTCACTTCCTCCTCCACCTTCACATGGGGACCATACTCAGACTGCCCGGCTTACATGGCATATGCTTTAGACCCACTGAGTCATCGTGCTAGCCTTTCTTTGATGGCTTGGTTTTGTTTGAGGCAGAGTCTCACCTTATAGATCATGGTGTTCTCAAACTCACAGAGATCCACCTGTGTCTGCCTCTCAAGTGCTGGCTCTAAAGTACTGCTCCACCACGCTCACCTTTTGTGTCTTGACACAAGGTCTCTTGTAGCTCAAGTTGGCCCAGGGCTGCTGATCTTCCTGCCTCTACCCTGAAGTGCTGTGATTACAGGCATGCATGAGGCCTCGGCTTAGCATACACGCTGTAAGTGCTTAGAGGCTAGGGAGACGGCTTGGCAGGCATGAGGATGGGAGCTGGGGGTCCGCAGGAAGGAAGGATGGGAGCTGGGGGTTCGCAGGAAGGAAGGATGGGAGCTGGGGGTTCGCAGGAAGGAAGGATNTGTCCTGGAGCTCACTCTGTAGACCAGGCTGGCCTCGAACTCAGAAATCCGCCTGCCTCTGCCTCCCAAGTGCTGGGATTACAGGCGTGCGCCACCACACCCGGCTTAAAAAGAATTATTTTTGTTGGATGTGATTATACATCTATAATCCCAGCACTCAGGAGGCAGAAGTAGCAGGATCAAGAGTTCAAAGGTAATTCTTCACAACATAATAGCTTCTAGCCTGTCCTAAAGCAAAGGGCTGGGGAGGTGACTCCGTAGGTAAGGTAAGGGCACTGGTCCTTAAGCCTGAGGACTTGAATTTGAATACCAGCATCCATGCAAAAGCAGGAATGACCATGTAACCTAGCATTGGTGGGTAGAGGCGCACAGACCCTGGAAGCCTACCTGAGGTCACAAGTTTCAGGTTCAGGGAAGCCATGTTCTAAGGAGACAAGGGGCGGGGGTGGGGGGACAGGGACAGACTACCAGCCCAGAAATCATATACCACACATACATTTTTTTTAAAAAGATTTATTTTTAATTTATTTTACATATATGAATGCTCTATCTGCATGTATATCTGCATGCCAGTAGAGGGCATCAGGCCCCCTTACAGATGGTTATGAGCCACCACATGGTTGCTGGGAACTGAACTCAGGACCCCTGGAAGAGCAGCCAGTGTTCTTAACCACTGACCCATCTCTCTAGCCCCATATACATTATTTTTAAGAAAGAAATTGTTTTCCTAGTTTCCTGTTTCCTAGTTAACATTAGATAACAAAATTGGGAGCAGAGTTAGTGTGTCTGTGAGACTTAGACTAAAACTCATGTGCTTAGTGTTTCCAGCCCACCCCTTCCTGCTGGATTAGGCCTGTGGTAGGGAACACTGTGGAACACTCTAAGGTGCTTGCACTGCCTTTCCTTCCTCTGTTCATTTGTAGCCTTGTTTGAGTTGCCTTCCGCGACCTTCAAATGTCCATTAGCTAGTATTTATATTGTCTGTGTTCACAATCATTTCTTTCTGTACTCTCCCATCATAGAAATGTATTTGATCTTGCTGTTCAATCACATAAGTTACTGCTTTATGATGTAAGCTCTTTCTGAGATTTGAGTAACTCTGCACATTGAAGCACTGAGTACTTAAGATAGTGTGGGAAAGCAACACAGCAGCCTCTGCCTTAAAACTTGTGTTTATGGACAAATAATGCACAGCACTGTGTAGCTCTGGGTAAAAGTGGTTTCCTTCTCAGCACCTGTTAAAAACACTCAAACATTACCGAAACAAGGTAGTAGACACCAGTTTTAGCAGTACTAAAAATAAACAAATGGCCGGACTTGATAGTGCATGCACGCCTTTAATCCCAGCACTCAGGAGGCAGAGGCAGGCGGATCTCTTGAGTTGAGGCCAGCCTGGTCTACAAAGTGAGTTCCAAGACAGCCAGGGCTATACAGAGAAACCCTGTCTCAAAACCAAATCTGAAACAAAAACCCAAAACCCAACTGACTATTCTAACTTCCTGTCTAAGTGTATGATACATTGTGTGTACATGCACCTGTGGAACTCAGAGCAACTTGTAGAAGTCACTTCCTCCTCCACCTTCACATGGGGACCATACTCAGACTGCCCGGCTTACATGGCATATGCTTTAGACCCACTGAGTCATCGTGCTAGCCTTTCTTTGATGGCTTGGTTTTGTTTGAGGCAGAGTCTCACCTTATAGATCATGGTGTTCTCAAACTCACAGAGATCCACCTGTGTCTGCCTCTCAAGTGCTGGCTCTAAAGTACTGCTCCACCACGCTCACCTTTTGTGTCTTGACACAAGGTCTCTTGTAGCTCAAGTTGGCCCAGGGCTGCTGATCTTCCTGCCTCTACCCTGAAGTGCTGTGATTACAGGCATGCATGAGGCCTCGGCTTAGCATACACGCTGTAAGTGCTTAGAGGCTAGGGAGACGGCTTGGCAGGCATGAGGATGGGAGCTGGGGGTCCGCAGGAAGGAAGGATGGGAGCTGGGGGTTCGCAGGAAGGAAGGATGGGAGCTGGGGGTTCGCAGGAAGGAAGGATGGGAGCTGGGGGTTCGCAGGAAGGAAGGATGGGAGCTGGAGGTTCGCAGGAAGGAAGGATGGGAGCTGGGGGTCCGCAGGAAGGAAGGATGGGAGCTGGGGGTCCGCAGGAAGGAAGGATGGGAGCTGGGGGTTCGCAGAAAGGAAGGCCTGCTACAGCAGCTGCTTTCATAGTCCCAGCTCGCCTGCGGCCGCCTGCACTCACACTCTACACACACAGTGAGTGAATGAATGAGCACGTGCGTGCGTGCGTGCGCGCATATAAATGCTTAGGTTAGCGATTCTCAAACTTGTTAGGTCTCCTTTGTATGCATTCATATAGATTGTTAAGGACTCCTATCAGGACACTTACTATATTAAATTAAAACAGGAAAATTTAAAGCATTATTTTGTAATAAAATGGTAAACTCATCCCCTGTTAATGTGGTTAGCATAATTTTGTGTGTATTTTGTAAAGCAAAAAGGACTCTAGTATGAACTGAGGCATTTTATATTTCCAAATCTTAGTATCTGTTTGCATAGAGGATGGCTACCTAGCATTCCACTAGATGTCAGAGTTATATGCTCTGGAAAATGCCAGCATAGCTTGTAAGAGAAAAAGGGAGATATTGTCTCAATGGCATCACAGAAGTGATTTTGACTTTTTCAACTCCCTGGGAAGATGTGAGGTCTCTGTGGGTCCCTGCAGCAGTACTGAGAACTGTAGGTTTAGTGATAGCTCTTGGAGGGTCGTCGAAGGTAAAGGGTCCTTCGTTGGTTCAGAGGCAGCAGAGAGGAGAGTGCAGATTCCCTTTCAAATACCTTTTGAGTATTTTGCTTTGTGTATGAATAGTCATTTTTAAGGTTGATTATTAAATAAACCTTTATCTTCTGGCAAAAAGGTGCTTTAAGTAATAGATTGATGCTTGTGGGAGTGGTGCTTTGTTGATTTGTTTGATGCTTTATTTTGTTTTGTTTTGTTCTGTGAGACAGCATCTCACTCTTTAGCCCAAGCCTACCTGTAACTCACTGTATAGTTATGGCTAGTCTCAAGTGTGAGGAAGTGTGAGGAAGTGTGAGGAAGTCCTCCTGCCGCAGCCTGACAAAAGCTGAAGTTGCAACATTGCACCATCAAGCTGGGCTCCAGCCCTTTGTGTGGGTCACAATGCTCTAGCCTTTGTTCTTATTTCAGATGAGCATTCAAGGTGAACTGTTGAAAGTGACTTCTCACTTAATGTGTGAAGTCTTTTTTCTGTTGTAAAGATTGTGTGGCCAATTTTTTGGGGGGAGGGTATTGAAGTTTTTTTTCCTAGATGAACACAGTGAACATTTTCCTTCCTTCCTCCACTTCCCTCCCCTTCTCCCCTTCTCTCCCTCCCTCCCTCCCTCCCTCCCTCCCTCCTTCCCTCCCTCCCTTCCTTCTTCAGACTTTAGCTTTGTCAGGGCTATAATGCAGAACATTGTTCCAAACACTGTATTCCTAAGTACGGTGGCCTAATGCTCTGTCTTCTTGTGATTCCTAAGTATTCTAGTTGACATGCCACTGGATTGCAGAAAGTGAATGGCTAGATTTCAGAGCCAACAGTTTGCACATAAATTGTAAGATGTCCATTGCCTCAAGATCTACCGCTGCCATAGTAACTGTTCTCAACTGGACCTTTTTCTGCAGCCTTTGAGCCCCACTAAGAAGGCTCCTGCCCTTGCCTCTGCTTCCATGTAGTATCTTTGTTTAAAAGAAGGATCAGTTAGCACTTGTTTATAGAACAGCCCTGTGGGATAGAAGTTTTGCTGTCAGAAGTAAGTGGGATTTGTGGCTAGTGACTCAGTCCCACAATCCCAGCACTCTCGAGGACCCTCAGTGGAGAACTGACCTGAGCTTGAGGGCAGCCTGGGATACAATAAAACCTTGCTTAAAAAAAAAACAACAACAACAAAATAAACTCACACAAAAGTATAAAGGTCCACAGCAAACTACAGTTTCCTAGTAAGTGATCCTTTGGACAACACAACACTGTAGTATGTAGTTTCTGCTACCCTGCTTTAAGCTCTGTGCAGAGCCTGGTGCCCTTGCCTTCACTCCCAGCTCAGCACCTCTGAATCTGCCTCAGCTCAGTTGCTCAGTTACCTTCTCCTTGCTTAGCGCCCTAAATCTCCCCTCGGCTTAGTTGCGTCTCTAATCTCCTGTCTGCTACCCCAGGCCTAGTCGGGGAATTGACCAGGCTACTCCACCTGAGATCTCTCATGGCTGGTGGCTCTCTCTCTTTCTCCCAAGCATGGCAAATCCTTTCTCCCCCTGAGTCTTCTAGCCTACCTGTGGTAACCTGAAAGTCCTACCTCTTCTGCCCAGCCATTGGTTGCTAGCACCTTTATTGATCGATCAAGAACCAATTGAGGAACAGGACCTTTATCGTTCACACCCAGATCCCACTTAAAGCATCAGAACCACACCTTACCCAGCACCATTACAAGTTTGCCTGAAAGGGAAGCAACAGGTAGGGAAGGTACTTCAGCCCACAGGCTCAGAGCTTGTGCTATGAGCTAAGGCTGGCTTTTTTTCTTATGCTACACATTTTTTTTGAACTATAGTGAGCATATTTTCTAAAGCAAAACCATACCGGCTTTAGCAGTGCCTTTCCCCCATACTGGGATTGAATCCAGGCCTTGCTTATACTAGGCAAGCATATTACTTCTCAGCTATACCCACAGCTTTCTTCCTCTTTATTTTAGAGTACAGTCTCACAACACTGAGCCCAAACTGAGCTCACACTCAGATGCATCTGCCTTAACACTCCAGAAGATTACAGGCATGCAGTGCTATACCTGACCCAGCCATGTCTTTACTTGTTAACTTGTTAACTTACTTCCTAATTTATATTAATATCAAAATAATATTAATATAAAAACAAGTCAGCTGGGTGGTTGGGATGGTGTACACTTATAATCATAACATGCAGGAGGGTGAGGCAAGAGGGTCATAAATTTTAGGCCAGCCTAGGCTAATTCCATGAGATCTTGTCTCTAAAACCTCATGCTGTTGGTACAGTTATTAACTACTGGATAAAATTCTACAAGCACAGACCATTGTTAGGAAAGAGTTAGTTTGGGTTTGTAGTATTGGTATACCATCACTCCAAGAGCACTGGCTGCTCATTCAGAGGGCGCAGTTCAAGTTCCAGAGCCCATATGATAGCATATACCTGTCTGAAACTCTTAGTTCAAGGTTCTTTGTATTTCTTCTTCTTTTTTTTTTTTTTTTGGTTTTTC
>BDUI01000508.1:105857-117786 GCA_002335545.1 Apodemus speciosus | reverse complement strand
CTGGCCTCGAACTCACAAATCCACCTGCCTCTGCCTCCCAAGTGCTGGGATTACAGGCGTGCGCCACCACGCCCGGCTTGATTGCTGTTTTTTGAGACAGGGTCTTAATGTAGCCCAGGTTAGCCTCAAAATCACTGTGGTGCTTTTTTGTTTTTTTGGTTTATTTCTTAGATAGTCTTTCTATTTCTCCTGAACTGATCTCCAGCTCTCTGGCCCAAGTAATCTTCCTGCTTCTGCCTTCTAAGCAGCTAGGACTAGGACAGCTGTTTTCTTGTAAGTTAGCGCTCAACCAGGAGGCTTGAGATAACTCTGTAAACAAAGCACAGGAAAACCCTGGTGCTCTGCACACCAGCTTTTCCAGGAGGCACCAGGGTTGGCTGCCCTTTGTTATGAATGCATAGCATTAACCCCTAAGAAGCGCTGAAAGGTTGGCTTGGTACTGGCCAGAAACATAAGTTAGATGAGCATTAGTGGCTCACACCTCTACTCGCAGGACACAAAGGGCAGAGGCAGAAGATCACCCAGGAATTAGAAGGCTAGCCTTGGCTATGTGGTGAGGACTGTCTCAGAAAAGCATAAACCAGTTTTCATTTTTTTTTGGTTTTTATGAATGTATGATTGCTTAGAACTGGAGTTAACACAGTTGTGAGCCACCCTGTAGGTGATGAGAATTGAACACTGATTAGTGATGCTCTGGAACTGCTTTTTCAAGATAGGGTTTCTCTGTGTAACTGCCCTGGCTGTCCTGGAACTTGCTTTGTGGAGGTTGGCCTTGAATTTACAGAGATCTCCCTGCTTCTGTTTCCCAGGCGCTGGGATCAAACATGTGGTACAACCACATCAGCCTGAGATCTTCTTTTAGATCTGGTGTAAGGGCAGAGTACACATACTTTTTACTGGGAGCTTGGTAGCAACCAGTTTCAATCTCCTCTCTCCTCTCTCTCTCTCTCTCTCTCTCTCTCTCTCTCTCTCTCTCTCTCTCTCTCTCTGAATTGTTTTTCCTCTTTTTTTTTAAGATTTATTTATTTATACATATGAATACACTGTTGCTGTCTTCAGACACACCAGAAGAGATCCATAAGATCTCGATCAGATCTCACTAAGGATGGTTGTGAGCCACCATGTGGTTGCTCGGAATTGAACTCAGGACCTCTGGAAGAGCAGTCACCGCTCTTAACCACTGAGTCATCTCTCCAGCCCCTTGTTTGTTTGTTTGTTTGTTTGTTTGTTTGTTCGTTCGTTCGTTTTACTCTGTAGAACAGGCTGGCCTCGAACTCAGAAATCCGCCTGCCTCCCAGAGTGTTGGGATTAAAAGCAGGCACCACCACTGCCTTTGTTCTTTCAAGACAGGCTTTTACTATTGTTCTCGTGGCTGTCCTGGAATTAACTCTATCCACCTGCCTTTGCCCCCTGAGTGCTGTCATCAAAGGTGTGCAACACCACACAGGGCTCCAGCCAATGCTCTTCAACACTGAACCATTTCTCTGGTCCTGCAAAACATAATTTTAATGGTCCTGACTGTCTAGATTTACTGGCTGTTGACCCTTGTAGGAGAATCTGGCAGAAAGTGAGCGCTCGTGCTTGGTCTTGGTATAGTCATGACAGCTTACAGGGTATAGCTACGCTGATTTTTCAGGGAGGACCGCGTGAGTGGTTTTCAAAATGGCCATTTTATCCTTCCCATCTCACCCTCCCTCTCCTCCCCTGGGTCTTTTTGCAGGGCTTGGTGCTAATGCACTGACTAGAATCTAACACTTAATCAACAGCATAGTTGCTTCCACAGAGCTTTGCTATTTCAGAACCGCGGGTGTGAATTATTCCCTGTTAATAGAACCTGGCGTCCTCTGCTAATGTGTGAGAAGCTAATGTGCACATTGCTCTAAATCAGCAGTTCTGATCCTTTTGTTCTTCGGTCTCTTTCCACTCTTCAGAATTGCTGAGCAGGTTTATACATTTTATTTTTATTTTTAATTATGTTTATGTCTGTGGGTGTGGCAGGTGTGTGTGGCAGAGCTGCCCGGGTAGTGGGAACTCAGCTCCGGCCATCTGGCAGATCTGTGTCCTCTTCTGACCACTGAGCCATCTCTCAGCCCTTGGCTGAGCTTTAATTTGTTGTTTATTGTAAATAAAATTAGAGTTGAAAATTAAAATATTTGATATCTTTTTCTGTTTGTTCATTTTTCAGTGACAAGATCTCACTGTGCAGCCCTGGCTGGCCTGAACATTACACTTGGAAACCAGGCAGCCCTTGACTTTGCAATAATCCTCCTGCCTCTACCTTTCAAGTGCTGGCACTTTAAGGATGTGCCTCTATGCTCAGCTTGCAATTCATTTTTTAAATAATAATGATAAGCCTGTTGTGTGTTAACGTGATATATTTTTTAATTAGAAGAAAATAGCACTGTTGTACAAATCTTTAATGTCTGGCTGACTCTAGCATAGCTGGCCTCACATCTGTGTTAGGRTGTGGTCTGCTCTGACAGAGTGGTTTCTGCCGCTGGGTAGTTGAGAAAGAAGCGTGTTAGTGGGTTGGATGTTGGCTGTCCTGAGCTGTTGTGCTACAGTGTGGAGACTGCTGCTTTCCTCGGGTTTAGTTATATGTACACTCCGAGCCCCGGGCTTGTGCTGCTCTTCTAATGTTGGCTGACATCATTGGATAGCTTCAATAAGTAACACTGATTACTGCTAATTTCCTCAGAAAACTAATGCACTGGGAGGCTGTCCATCGCATGGCTATATGTACAAACTTTTCAAAATGCTAAAGCTCACAATTTGTCATTGGCAACCAGTGCTGTCAGTCATTCTTGAAGTGACAGACTTTGTTCAGTTTTGAGAAATGAGACTATGTCTGTCAAGTCTCCAACTGTAGATGCGTATAGATCATCTGCCAGTCAACTCTTTAAAATGAAATGGTGCTCCATTGCCTAAGAAGATAATTCAGCTCACAGCCTAGTTGCATAAATGCTGTCTTTGGAGAGCTCTGTTAGCAGCAGAAGTGCTTTTTGGTTACTTTCAATTGCCAAATAGTAAAAGAAAAAAAAAAAAAAAGATACCTACTTAGGAATCACGGATGAGGGCCTAGAGAGACAGCTCGGTGTGTGAGAGCCATTGATGTTCACAGGACACAAGCTTGGTTCCCAGCACCCATGTCAGGCTGCCCAAAACCACATGTAATCAGTCTGGTTCCAGAGGGCTTCGCACCTTCGGGGTTCCACAGATACGCACTTACACATAATATAAATGAGAATAAAATAAATCTTTTCAGAAAAAGAACTGTCTCAAAAACAAACAAAAATAAGTTGAAAAATAAGCAAGGTTCGAAGCAGGTATTGTGGCCTAGGCCTTTTAATCCCAGCACATGGGAGGTTGAGGTGGTGGATCTCTTGAGTTTGAGGCCAGCCTGATCTACAGAGCAAGTTCCAGGCTAATCAAGACCTTAACTTAAAACAAAAAGGACCAAGGTTTAACTAATTGCTTTTTTAAATTTAGCTTTATTTTCTTACAGATGGATAGTTTGTTTTATTTAACTGTTGTTCTTCATTTCTTATAGAAACAAGATATCTATTTCAGAATTATTTTGAGTAAGCATCATAGGTTATATCAGAAAAACATGAAATAAGAAGAGTTCCTGAGCACGTTTACTTAGCTTCTGCACGTCAGCACCTAAAATGGCCATGGCACCAAACTTGTCAACATTAAGAGATTGACGTTAGGGACAGTATTATTAATCAAACTGCACACGCTATCAGGTTTTCCACAGTATCCTGTTTCTGTTCTAGTGTAGGATCTCTGTTGCTGTGAGAAGATACTTTGCTCTTTTTAAATCAGCATTTACTTACTTGCTTACTTTGTGTGTGCACAGTGTATATGTGCAGACCTGTGCCACGACATGCCTGTGGCATGTGGTGGTCAGAAGATAGTCCCGAGAGTCAGCTCTCTCCTCCGCTGTCCGGGTCCTAAGCATCAAACTCACTCAGGCCATCCGCAGCACAGCATATTCATTCACTAATCCATCTTGCTGGCCCAAGGCAGCAACTTTTAAAACAACGCTTTCCCCTTTCCCTACCACAGTAAGAAAATAAACCGATTGTAGATTTAGGAAAAAAACTGCCAAGGTAAGCAGCGCACTCTCTATGGACACCTCACACTGGGTCTTGCAGAACAGTAATGTACTTGTGAGAACTGGGAGGCTGTGGGTGCATCACATCATATACATGTGACACTCCAGTGATGCCTGCCTCTGGTTTATGTGACTTCAAGCTTGGCATCATGTGTCAGGGCTTCCAGTCTTCCCTGCCGTGGTCTCCTGTGCTGGGGAAGTGACAGGCACTTAGCAGACCACCACTTCATCCTGAAGTGGAGTTGGCTTCTTTATGGTCTTTGTCTGTGCCTCCCTCTCTCTGTATGGTCTCTGTGTGCCTCCCTCTCTCTTTCCTCCCTGCTTCACCTACTCATTTCACTCAGTGCTCAGAAGTAAAGAGCTTTTGGCAACATGTTCTGCTAGGGCTGTAGAGAAGAATGACAGAGTTCCTGTCCTTCAGGACCCGAATCCTCATAACAAGGGAACCAGTTCTGTAACCAGAGGGACACCGATTCAGCTTACCTTAACTGTGTTTTTGTTTTGTGTGTGTGTATGGACAGGAATGTGGTGGGGTGTGGTGACCAGAGGACAATTTTGGGGCATTTTCTTCAGAATTGCACTGTGTCTCTGCACTGTGTCTCTTTCAGAGAGCAGAAAAGACGATCTGTAGTCCGAAATATAAAAATTGAACTCTGGTTATCAGGCCTATATGCAAAGAGTATCTACCCACTGAACTGTCTCTCTGACTCAACAAGTTTTTGACTGTGTCTGAAACGATCTTCTGCCCACTCACAGAGCCGTCTGGCTTTTGTGCGTCTGTTTGCTCTTTCTTCACACCATTATAGTCTTCATTGTTACTCCTCTCACAGGAGTTCGTCTCAAAAGCACATAGTCCAGCATTTCTCTGTGAGCCAGTTCTTCCTTTCCTTAGAGACACTTTGCCCCCTGCAGGTGATGGCGGCCATAGAGCTCGCACTCTACTCTTAGTAGGACAGAACAGCAGTGATAGTTACTTAGCTCTTACCTTCGTTTCTCTAATATTTATTTTTATTATTTTTAATGATGTATATATATATATATATGTGGGGGGGGGTTATATATATGTGGTGCTAGCACCCAGTTAGTCCAGACGAGGGTATTGGGTCCTCTGAAGGTAGAGTCATAAGCGATCGTGAGCCACTGTACATAGGTGCTGGGAACTGAATGAGTCCTCCGCAAGAACAGCAAGTACTCTTAACACCCCGGCCGTCTCTTCAGTCCCTGTCTCCCTATCACGGCTTTCTAATCTATCATCTCTAAGACTAGGGAACAGTTTTATCCCTTTATACACATTAGAAAAACGAATTCATACAGTCCTATTAGTTTGCTCAATGTATTAAGAGACAGAGATTATCTGACTTCAAAACTAAGGTTCTTCCCACTGTGTCATGATGCTTTTCCAAGGAGATGGGAACCAGGAAGCAAAGGCAGAGACAAATGTAGTGGATGAGTAAGTATCCTGGTACCCTATGACTGGTGCAGCTGTCATGTTGGAAGAGGAGGAACCCTCGCCGTGGGAGGAGGATGCTTTTGTCCATTTTCTAAATGAAGGCCTTGTGCCCTGTGTGGATGTCGTTCACGTTGAGGACTAGATAATACACGAAGGTTGTGTCCTAAAATACTCCCTCAGTGGAGAGTACTGGGTTCATCCCAGCGCTCCAGCTTATTTTCCTGTTGTAATGTTGATATGAGAGGACTGCACCTGTTTCTGTGGAGACATGGGTGGTATCATTAAGATTCCTTAGGATAATTTCCGTGGAAATTCTTGTAAACATAAAAATAATGGCAGCGGAGTGTATAAGTGTTCTATTTCAGTTACAGATAATCTTTTCTGCTCTCTGAAAGAGACACAGTGCAGAGATTTCAGTAAAATGATACAAAGCTTTGGGGGAAAGAAACCAACCCTCTCCCTCTCCCTCTCCTTCTCCTTCTCCCTCTCCCCCTCCCCTCCCTCTCTTCCTCCCTCTCCTACTCATTTGGTTTTCCGAGACAGGGTTTCTCTGTGTAGCCCCGGCTGTCCTGGCATTCACTCCATAGTCCAGGCTGGCCTTGAACTCAGAAATCCGTCTACCTCTGAGTCCCAGGTGCTGGAATTAAAGGCATTTGCTGCCACTGCCTGGCCTGTTTCTCTATATATGAATTTTGTTCCTCTAGCCATTTAACAGCTGCTTCCTTTAAGTAGGAAAATGACAGTAGGGATAAGAAGCTATTTCCTAGTTGGTTTTACTTCTAGGGCTTTTCAGTTGATTAAAAATATACCACCCCTGGCTTTGTTTTCATTTTCTGAAAGCAGTCTCGCATTTCTAAACCAGGTTTGGATGCATAAATGAGTCTTCTTCCTTCTTAACCCTGGAAGAGCGAGCAGCAGGAAGGTGGCAGATCTAGATCTGAGTTTACTTTATCTTAGGATACTCAACTTCCAAGTGTCAGCATCAGCATCATTGCCTGTGTGACCTGCGTTGGCTCTGTATTATTTTTGCAATTCTGTTTGCCCTTGAAGTGTATTTCACTAGAGATGTGCCAGTGACTATCAAAAAGCTTTCCCCTCTTTATCTTTGTAATACACGAGTGGATACAAATTAGACTCCCTGGCTGTAGTTTCCCTTGTATAGAGAGATGGCTGTTTCCATATAAGCGTGGCTGTATTTGCCTCCACAGATGAACCCCCTTGTGTCATAGAGCTCCCCCCACTCTATTTTCATTCAGGTGTCACGTGATCATCCACTCACAAGTTTTCTTACCCCTTGTTTTGCAACCAAGGTGGCTGTGGTATTTGGGTAATTTTCTTTGTTAAACTTGGGTCCATTTCTCATCTCTTTATGACAAARTAAAGACCTGCAGGAAACAAACTTCCACTGTGTGTTCTGGCAAGGATTTTAGTGTGATTCAAGGTTATCTGGTACTTAAAATATGGCCAGTTAAGATAATAATTTTTTTTTTAAAGGCGTGCGCCACCACCGCCCGGCCTTTTTTTTTTTTTTTTTTTTTTAAGATTTATTTATTTATTATATGTAAGTACACTGTGCTGTCTTCAGACACTCCAGAAGAGGGCATCTAATCTCCTTACGGATGGCTGTGAGCCACCATGTGGTTGCTGGGATTTGAACTCAGGACCTTCAGAAGAACAGCCAGTGCTCTTAACCACTGAGCCATCTCTCCAGCCCAAGATAATATTTACTTAAAGAGCTTGCTGTATGTAATTAGAGAGATGCAAACCAAATCACAATGATATTCCACATCACTCCCACCAGGATGGCTCATATAATAATTGGGGACTTACAGGTTAAAAGCACTGGCTGCTCTTCCAGAGGACCTGGGTTAGATTCCCAGCACCCGCATAGCAACTCACAACATCTGTACCTTTCCTGGCCCCACTGGGCACGAGGTACTATGTGGTACATAGATGTGCATTCTGGCGAGACACCCATGTAAAATAAAATAAAATAAAATAAAATAAAATAAAATAAAATAAAAGATAATTTTTTAAAAAGATGAGCTAGGGGCCGAGCAGTGGTGGTGCACGCATTTAATCGCAGCACTTGGGAGGCAGAGGCAGGCGGATTTCTGAGTTCAAGGCCAGCCTGGTCTACAGAGTGAGTTCCAAAACAGCCAGGACTACACAGAGAAACCCTGTCTCGAAAAAACCAACCAACCAACCAAACAAACAAACAAAAAGATGAGCTAGAAGTGGTGGTTCAACGCTTGTAATCCCAGTGTTCCATAGCCTGAGGCAGGAGGATTGTGTTTCAGGCCAGCTTATACTACAAAGAAAGGCTGTTGAGAGAGAGAGAGAGAGAGAGAGAGAGAGAGAGAGAGAACATAGTAGAGTTAGCTGTAGAGTGGAGATACTGAGATCCTTATATCCTTATTAGATAAGATATAAGTATTTTACAGCCTTTTAGGAAAGAAGTTGGCAGAAGAAAAACAGTTGCTGTCCTAGTAAGGGGCACTATGCTGTGATGAAACACCGTGACCAAAGTAACTTGGAGAGGAAAGGGTTTATTTCAGCTTATGATTCCAGCTAACTTTCCATCACTGAAGGAAGTCAGGACAGGGACTCAAGCTGGGTTTGAAATTGAGTCTTGCTCCTTGTGGCTTGTTCAGCCTGCTCTCTTTTAGAGCCAAGAACCACCTGCCCAGAAGTGGCACACAATGGGCCGGATCCTCCTCTAACCATCACTAAGTAAGAAAATCTCTACAGGCTTGCCTATAGCCCAATCTGTGGAGGCCTTTTCTTAACTGGGGTTCCCTTCTCTCAGATGACTCTAGTCTGCGTCAAATTAACATAAAACTAGCCAGCACAGCTAGTTCCACTCACTGTCCCTGTGAGAAATGAAAACAGCCACACAGAGACTTGGTGCACATATATGCTGAAAAGTAGTTTGTAATTATTACCATTACTGATCATTATCAACCGATAAACAGATAAACAAAATGTTGTATGTTCACGGATGGAATGATATTCAACCATAAGAAGGATGAAGTAACTTTCAACAACCTAGGGACAGAACAGAGCTCCTTCAGCCTGATAAGTCCTGTGTAAGATAATCCTGTAACCAGCATATGAACTGAGAAACCCGCTACCATCCAGTGAGATGAGAACACAACAGGGTGTCCACTCCTGCCACTCCTCGTCTGCTGCATTCTAAAGCTGTCCAGTGTTCTAGGATCCACGTGAATTCTGTCTTGTCGTAAGTTGCCAGATCTGGGTCTTCACCAGTTTGTAACAATCTCTATTCACTAGCTTCTTCTTTTTTATTCAGTTTTATTTGTAATAAGACATATCACCTTGTATGGTGGTGCATATCTAATCACAGCATTCGGGAAGCTGAGGCAGGGAATTTCTGCAAGATGGAAGCCAGCCTGGGCTATATAGTGAGGCCCTATCTCAAAGTAAGTATTAGTTTTGTCAAAATGCTTGAGCTCTCAGACTTCGCTGTGGCTCGGCCACTTGCTGTCAGACGAAAGGAGAAACGAGGCCATGTGCACTTTCCCAAGACAAGCTAAGTTATCTTTCAGGGTAGGAAGCTGTGTTGACTGACAAGACTTCCAGCTCCTTTGTAAGCAGTGGGTCAGAGAGGAGTGGAAGAGGTCTGTTTCCAGAGCAGGGGGGGTGGCACAGACTCTCACAGGAGGGTTGACTCCGGTGGAAGCCTTTAGAACTACTTTGGGAAATCAAAGCATGACTGTTGTAGATTATCTGTCGTTGCTTCCTGCACCCTGTCTTTCAGTCTGGTACGCCGTGCAATGGAGGGTTCCCTTGGAGAGCCTTGGCAAGTTGACTGATCATGACGCTAATCAATTTGCATTGCGTCTGTGGTCACTGCTTCTTTCCTGTCAAGATTCAGGACATAGTCACTGTCGTTTCAGTGCTGACGTCAGACCTGTAATGGTGCCCTGACTTGGCAGCACATCTTAAGCTAGGCAGAGTCTGCACAGGCGATTGTTATGAAGGCCAGACGTCCACACTGGAGCCGTTGTTTTAAGTTTATTGAACTGCACTCCTGTAATCCAGTTGTAATCCATGTTGCTCCACCCCAAGCCACTCACAATAGGAAGACGGTCTCGTTCTCCTCTTATTGTACGGCTATGCTTGGAGTGGGGGCACGTCCTTCTGTGCAAACCAATGGCAGACGCCGCAGTGCAGTCTGTTTTGTTCTGGGGTAAAAAAAAAAAAAAGACTCCTGGGCTGGAGAGATAACTCAGTAGTGAAAAGCACTGACTGCTCTTCCTGAGGTCCTAAGTTCAATTCCCAGCAACCACATGATGGCTCACAACCATCTGTAATGGGGTCTGGTGCCCTCTTCTGGTGTGTCTAAAGGGAGCAATAGTGGTGTATTCATATGCATAAAATAAATAAACAAATTTTAAAACTTAAAAAAAAAAACCCACGAAAAAAGACTCCTGACTTTCAACCCAGACACCTACCCTCTAGAGCAGGGGGTTGTTTGACCCTTCTACAAGGGTCACATGCCAGATACCCTGCATACCAGATATTTATTTACATTATGGTTTATAACAGTAGTAAAATTACAGGTCACAGGGGTCTGTGCTGTACAGGAGTGGCCAGGCAGAAGTCTTAACCCTGTGCTTGCCTTTGGCCACGAACGGATGGAAAGTGATGAGAGCTTTGACTCCTGCCACCTGCTTTCCTGAGGGGACGGTCCCAGGGTCTGATGGTGTCAGCTGGCAGTGAGATCACACTGACGCTGTTACCAGAGAGCACAGAGTTGCAGCTGTTCTTCACGGGCGAGTGGGAAAGAATAGCAGTAGAAAGAGGAACCAGCGAGGCCGGCACCCGTGAAGAGCAGTTTCTCAGGATGCCTAGCGTTTTCCATATAAGTAAGAAAGCACCACTTTTCTGTTTCTTTTTTAAAATTGAGCATCGGCACACGTGTGTGTTTCTGTACATGCATGTGCATGGTCATGTGTGTGTGAGAGCGCAAGTACATATGTGTATATGTGGTGATGCAAAGTTGACCTCACATAGCTTCTTCAGTTGCTTTCGTCTTTAATGAGGCACGTTCTGTTGTTGAACCTGGAGCTGCTAATTCTATCTAGTCTAGCTAGGCAGCCTGCTCGGGGTCGGTCTTCTGATTCCCACTGGTTGGAATGCAGCCACACTTGCCAGGCCTTTACTTGGGTCCTGAGATCCAAACTTCAGTCCTCACACTTCTACAGCAAACACTTGAGTCATGGAGCTGTCTGCTTAGCCTTGGTTCTTAATGGCTTATAGCGAAACTCTGGTGTTAACTACGGACTCCAAAACCTCTGTCACACAGATACAGAGGAAGTGTCCTGGCAGTAGCTGTTGCAGCATGCTGGAGAGTTGGACCATCATGCTGTGGGCTGGAACACCAAGGCACAAAGTGCATCTTACAGCTCTAAACTAGAATGTCTGTCAGCTAAAAGCCACGGGACTTTAGGTGTTAAGCGGACCATGGGAACTTACTGTTTCTGAGGGAGGTGAACCTCAGCAAGGCCAAGAACCAAAGCGGAGACGGAAGAATCAGCCATTTGGTTCTTCCAGCCAGGGCTGTTTGCCATGGATCCACGATGCCTTTTTATTTGACTGCTGGAGAAAAACATAAACCAAGCATGCAGAGAGGATCTTAGCATGAGGGTAAATGAAGAGCAGGAAGAGGAGAAGAACTTTGCCTTCTCCAGAAATGCTGAGTCCAAAGCTATGAAAAGTATGAGTATTGTTGGTCAGTTTTCCCACAACCACCCCATCCCCCATTTCCTGCCCAGACTGCTGTGGATATAAGGTTGAGAGAAAGATTCCTGCCTGTCATTGCCAGCACAATGCCGAGTACTCTGTGTCCTGTCCAGCTCCGAGAGGTTCGTTAGGAGCTGGGTTTTGGAGCACTCTGTCCATCCTCCAGTCTCTTACTCTAAAGAGAAACACCTGGTTTTCTCTTGACAGCATGGTAATTGTGCAGTCTTGAATGATTTTCTCGGGTTAAATGCTGAGATTCAATATTATAAAACAAAGCATTTCTGAACGATATGGAAAAACCCTTTGGGTTTCCTTAATAGCCTTGACAAGCCGAAGAGTAGCGGACGCCAGGCTGCACAGGTGAATAAGAGGTAATCACTACAAAACTCCCTAATTATAGCTCTCAGCATGTACACAAAATTCATTAAAAACTGGTGAAATAAACATAGGTAGTCAGAACATAATTAAATGGAAAGGGAGCCTTAGAAAGTGCCCTGGGCGTGGTGGCGCACGCCTGTAATCCCAGCACTTGGGAGGCAGAGGCAGGCGGATTTCTGAGTTCGAGGCCAGCCTGGTCTACAGAGTGAGTT